>JARYHS010013630.1:58727786-58855175 GCA_031002005.1 Vandiemenella viatica
AACAGTTGAACTACGTTTAGCGTAAGGGGGAATAAGGAGCTAGGTGTGGCGATCCTGTTTACTTCCTATACATCTGAGAAACCATCAACTGGTCATTTTTAAAATTTCTTAATAACCGGATGTTTAGTGCCCGGTCGCATGTAGTGAACCTGACAAGAACAGGACAGGCGGCCGAAAACCGGACGGTTGGCAACCCTAGTTGGCAGTAATGTATATAACGAAGTTGAATGATCGAGTCTGTACAAATTGTAACAAAAAGTTTATTTGAAACATTTTATTTTAAAAAATGCCGAAATCGCACCCAAGCACAACTAAATATCAAAAGGGATACGAGAATCTGTTTCCGTGGGTAGCACCTGATCCAAATGACAATACAAATGCTATTTGCATTTGGTGCAAAAAAAAAAAAAACGATCAATGGGGAAAACGAGCATGGGAAAAAGTGCTTTACAAAGTCACTCTGAGAGTAAAAAACATAAAGGTTTTAGTGCAAATTCACAGAAGACGTTACCATTGGATGCATTTATGAAAAAGTTTGAAACTTCAAAGATGAAATCGGACACGAATAACAATGGATCAGTTCAAGGTATTTTCTGATTTATCTGTACGCTATTTTTAATGCTTTCAAGCTGTCCAGTTTTTATTCTGTCTCTAAGTGCCTATATCTCTGTGAAAAATATGGTTTAATCCTAGACTGCGATTCCGCCACTGACTGGCGTTGATGTGACGTCATATTGACGTTGTTTTGAGGTATTCGCTGTCGATGTACCAACATAAAGATAATTTATTATTGTGACCGGCCGCAGAAATCCGATAACACATCAAACACTGAAAATCTGGTTGTGTTATCGGACATCTGCGGCCGCTTACCAGCGGCCGCCTGCATCTGATTCACCTTCGGGATATCAGTTTAGGTTGATATTGTACAGTTTTAAATTATTGTGACCTCGCTACGCTCGGTCACAATAGCACTAAAAGGAATAAACCTAATTATGTTGGTAGTCGACAGCGAATACGTCAAAACAACGTCACGTCAACGCCGGTCAGTGGCGGAATCGCAGTCTAGGATTAAACCAAAAATATTTGGCTCGAGCGCAACGGCAGGGTCCCAAGAAGTAACGTGCTATCGGTCTGAAATTTACTACACACGTTCCTAAATGCATATTATTTCATAAAACGGTGCATATGAAGCCGTCAAGCGCATGAAAAATGTATAAAGTTGTTTGAAATATGGGTAGCTCGTTAGAAGTAATCACGCAATAAATGCACGTTATTAGCTGTTAATATTTATTCCACGTGTTCTTAAGTCTTCATTATTGGATAAAAACTGCTTTCCACCTGCCAATTACCGACACTTGATTCGAAGAAAATCATTAACATTTACAATTCATATCTGCGTGGAGACATATTGGATTTCAATGCTAAGATATATTGCATGGCAGCCTACCTTCCAGGGTAAAACATGGCGCTACCGTAACGGATGTTGGATACAGAGAATTTAAGTTAGTTTAAATTTTTGATAATAGCAGTTGTGGTTAGGTTGAAATGCAGCCTGGACCAATAGTTAAAAGTAAGAAACACGCAGAAAAATATCAACATGTAATAACGTGGGCGGTAATAACATTTATTGCGTGATAACTTGTAACGAGCTACCCCTATTTCAAACAACTTTATACATTTCTCATACGCTTGACGGCTTCATACGCACCGTTTTATGAAATAATATGCATTTAGGAACGTGTGTAGTAAATTTCAGGCCGATAACACATTTACTTCTTGGGACCCTGACGTTGCGCTCGAACCAAATATTTAATTAATTGTTTATAAAAAGAATGATATAATTATTGTTTACAAAAACAGAATCAATCGACTTTCATTATCGGTACATTGTAACTTACGATACGAATATTAGTTCCGTTACATTTTCGCTCGAAATTCAAAATTAGGATACAAATAAACATAAATATAATTTAGATTGCATTTCAATTTTTCATTATTTTTTTTATGAGTATTTGTTATACATAATTTGCAATTTAAAAATTATAAAAAGTTTATGCGCACATATATTTTACTTAAAGTTTCATTATTACTGCTATCATTATTCGGCATAGTAAATTTCAACAGAACCATCACAACAGAGTCCCGAATCCGTACCAACAGTGGAAGCCGAGTGTGTATTGTTCTCAATTTTAAACCTAAAATGAACATTACTATTCTCTCATTGTATATTGCTTACTAGCTACTAAACGTCATTTATTGTTTTTATAGCAATTCCAGTATCCTCTAAGCAACAGAACGAGCCGAAGAAGCAATCCATAATGCAGTCATTACCTACTCTCGGAACAGGTTACATGAGCTGAAATCCTGTGGGTTTGCGCACCATTAGAAGTTCAGCAGATTGTACGGTGTTATTACTTCATTATTTCCGGACTGTCAAATTGCAAGTAAGATGCAATTACAAAAATAAAAATTTGTTACAGCATCGTCTATGGGATTGCTCCATACTTAAAGAGTAAATTTGTCGATTTAATTGAAAAATGTGATTTGGTTGTGTTAGAAATCGATGAAAGTATGAATACTGTTTCTAGAACGACTCAAATGGACGTGCATATCCGATTTTGGGACCACGAGAAATCATTAGTATCGACACGATATTACAATTCCGTTTTTTTAAAGCACACAAGGGCAAAATGACTTGCTTAAAGGTTTAACCTGGTTCATTTGGTTTAGAAAATATTAACAAAATTGTGCAGCTGTCCAAGAATGGACCAAATGTAAATTAAAATCTTTTTAATGACTTTAACAAAGAATTGAAGAATCCTTCGATGGCTTACAGCTTTTACAAGTTGGTAGCTGTAGTTTGAACATTGTCCACGGCGCATTCAAAACAGGCATATCTGAAGCCAAGTGGGAAATTGTGTCATTTTTGAGAGCATCTCATAATTTATTTTATGACTTGCCTGCACGAAAGGCACCATATAAGGAAATAAACTAAATCTTCATCCCTTCCGGAATCTTCTGTGGAACACGATGGGTCAAAAATACCAGTGCTGCTGAGAAAGCAGTGGAAATTCTGGAGAATATTCGAGCAAATATTACTGAAACAAAGAAAGAAAAAAACACTTCTACATCACAGAGTTTTTAAAATTGTTTCTGAAGCTGTCAGTGACAAATTACTAGGTCCGAAATTGACTTTCTTTAGTTCAACAGCCCATTTTCTGGAACCTTTTTTACATGATTTTCACTTTTATATGACAAATTGAACAATCTTTTGAACACTTTGATGCAACGGGTAATTAAACTGGATGTCCTTAAAGCACTAAATCTTTGATGAAAATCGACTGACAGGATACAAAGAATTTGATTTTTGCAAAAGATTTCGATTTGGACTTTCGCTACAAGAAGTGCACTAAAGAAAGTCAAAGAAGTTTTTGAAAGGAATTCTTGTATTTACATGAAAGCATGTGTTCATGTATTATTGCTATAATTCAAAACTTCAAGAACGATCGCAACTAAAATATAACTTAACACATGCAATTTCCTGCTTGAATCCAGCGAATGCATTAATACACGAAACCGCAAAAAGATTGACCTTATGTCTTGATATTTTGGTAACAAATGGAAGAATGTCAGGTTCCAAGACAGACCGTATGAAGTGTGAGTTTTTTTATCTTTGCAGGGACAAAAGAATTCAAGAACAGTTGAAATCCTCCAAGAGAAGCGAAGGTCGCCTATATCAGTTTTGGGTTGATGTAATCAACATGTCTTTGAAGCCCTGTCCAAACTTCCGCGACTTTATGCAATTGATTTTGATAGTTTCACATGAAAACGCTTCTGTTGAACGAGGTTTTAACATAAACTCCGAGTGTATTATTGAAAATCAAAGTAAAAAAAGCCTTGTTGCTCAAAGGTACATTTATGACGCAGTCCAGACGGCTGGTGGAGTTCACTCTTTTAAAGTTTGATACAATATTTTCGCAATGCTCATTCTTTGTACAAAGATGATATGAAGAATCAGAAAAATGAAATCGCAAAACAAAATGAGGAACGATTGATGAACAAGCGAAAGCAGGATGAGATCAAAGAATTGGAAGCAAAAAGGAGCAAAATTTTGGCTGAAGCATCAAAAATCTCAATAGAGATAGAACATTTTTTAAAAAATAACTTTTTCATTAATTTATATCAAATACAGTATAAGTACATTATAATGTGTTATGTAAATGAAATATTATTTATTTTATCTTTAAAATAAAGATTATATACGTTGTTACAGTGATGTATTATTTTTGTTTGTCTCAATTACCGTTTTTTAATGCAAAAAATTTATAAATTTGTTTCAGTTTCTGTAATTTACTGCGTTAAACGTTGTAGAACGTATATATTCGTGTAACGGTGTAATAAATAATATATTTTTGAAAAAAATTGTTAATATTTTAAAAAAAATAAACCTGGAAAAAAATTTTAAACCTTCAAAAACTGGAAAAATTTAGTTTTTTTTTAAATTTTTAAAAACAATTAACCTTGAAAAACTGGGAAAGAGCCTTGAATTTTAAAATGACTCTTCGCTGGACACCCTGTAACCGAAATGTTCACTCCTCCGAACTTCACTTGACGGCGGTCAAAGATCCACTCTCTCCATACAAAGACAACATAACATTCACTCACGACGCCGGCCACAGATATTCCTGTATGGCACAGCCGTATGTTATGTTACAATAGGTTAAACGGTATAATCATGGAGGAAGGAATATATGGAGACGACGCAAGGGACCTTCGCCACATACTGGAGTGAAACCGGGTGGAGACAAGTGGGGAGGGGAGGCCGCCATATTGCTTGACCAGAGAAACACGGAAATATGCACAAAAACCTCAAGGAAATAATAAGACAACCGTGGCACCGCAATTTGATGATGGATTATTATGTAACTCGACGAGACACGTCAAAAATGAAGAATAAAATTTTTTGATATCGTGCTTAGTTCTCGAGATATACTGTCTCAAAAGAGTGGAGTTTCTGGTTGAAATTCAGAAGAAACGTGTCCCCAAAGTCAAATTTGGTGATAGATTCTTATGTAACACGACGATACAAATCGAAAATAAAGAATAAAATTTTTTTATATCATGCTTAGTTCGCGAGATATACTGTCTCAAAAGTGAGGTTGTTAGGTTATGAGGGGATTCAACGATAACCGTGGCGCCGCAATTTGATGACGAATTCTTATGTAACTCGATGAGGGAAACTGAAAGTAAAGAATAAAATTTTTTCATATCTCGCTTAGTTCTCGAGATATTGTACCTTAAAATTGACGTGGTTAGGTTGATATGCGGCCTGGACCAGAAAAAAACTATCGCCATATCCATATTTGATGATGAAATCGGACGTAACTTAATGAGCAGGTAATTCTTTTTAACTTGAATAACAAACTGTTTATTTCTACAGTCCTTAAATTTTAGTTGATGTTCAAATCGGTTATATTTTCACATTCTATTTCAGTAATTGACAAGGAAGATTTCAAAATCTAGAAATATACTTGTAGACATATTTAAAAACAGAAACAAGTCATATCTGAAATTAAAAAAAAAAAAAGCATAAGTCAATGTTAGAGTTTTTTAAAAAAAAATACTTCATAAAACCTCATAGTTTCTGAGCTTACTTTGAAGATATTGTACTGGTAGTGGCCTATATAATTTTGCTAGAAAAATCAGAAACTAACAGCTAATAATAAATAAATTGTTTGTTCTCTTCTGGTATACACCGCATTTCAACCTGACAACATTTCCATTAATATTGCCGCTACAAAACCGAACTATGTAGACACATCTAAACACAAGAAATGCATCGCGAACTACATTTCCGTCAACAAAGTTTATTTCATCACGTTTAGTAGTTCGCACAGCACAAATTATCACGATTAATTTCATCGTGCAATTTCAGTGCAAACTTAAACGTGAGTAATGCATGCAGAATACCATATTCACTGTGTCGCGATGTAAACATGACCCACTTAAATTAAATTTCCAACATTTGTCTACAATAAGGCTAGCTTTTCAGGTGCAAAATAGTAACATATGCTAATTGTCTACACTACACCAACAAAAATTTGAGAATAATATGATCCTATTGAGAGCAATGAATAAATTTATAGCGAATTGTACTAATGTTGCGGTTGCCTGTCAGATACTTCAAGAACGATAATTACAATGTGACTTACTTATGAAACGCTATTCCAGGTTTTTTCCTATCTCGTCTGTTTGTGCAACCATATGCATCACAACTTGGCATTATAGAAAACTTTAGAATATTAGAAAATGAGATATTCTCAGCAGCTGACACAGTGCAAACAGCCCAATGTTTTGGTACTCCTACGATGTCCGCCGCGCTGGCACAGTTTTTTCACGAGGTTTCACGGATTTCGCGTTATCTCGTCTCCATATATTCCTTCCTCCATGGGTATAATCCATACCTTAGTCTCAGATACAGCTGTGCCATATTAATGTTGAAATTTGTGCTTCCGTAAAAAGTGTCAAGTACTTATTCAAATATGTTTACAAAGGCCACTATTGCGCTAACATCAACATGAAGGAAGAGAACATTTTAAAACATAACGAAATTAATACGTTCATTGACTCAAGATACGTCAATTCCCCGGAAGCAGCAGGGCGGCTTTTTGGTAATGCTATGCACTACCAAACTCATACAATTGTACGATTAGCCGTGCATCTGCCAAATAAACAATCGGTTTTTTTAACCCCAAAAACATGCTACTAGTGAAGCTCAATTTAATTTCACGACATTGAAAGCTTAGTTTAAACTAAATCAAAATTTCCCTGAAGCTAGACAATATCTCTTTGTTGATATTCCAAAGTATTTCCGACAAGCCCACAACACCAAGGAATGTATTCCCCATCAAAGAGGAGTAGAGAATTTCATTGGCAGTATATGTACCATCAACATGGCCGATATAGAAAGATATTACTTACGAGTTTTGCTACTCCACATTCCTGGAGCTACCACTTTTGATAATCTAAAAACAGTAAATGGAATTGTCGGCGAGACCTTCAGTGTTGCCACGCGATTGAGAGGTCTACTTGATCATGATCAAGTGTGGGAAGTATGGAAACAATGCAGAAGTGTTAATATGCTTTCTCATTTACGACAGTTGTTTGCAACATTCAGTTCTGAAGAAAATTCTTACAATGCTTTGCAACTATGGAACTGTCATAAGAGAGCGATGTTTGAAGACTTCACCTGACATGACGGTCATCTTGATACATGTCAATACTGTGAAAACTGTATTCTAGAAATTCGAGAGGCAATAGTTTTGCAAGGCAAAGATTATTGCCAATATGGGTTACTAAATCTAATATATATTTAACATCCCAAACCGTGAGATTTGTGTGACATGATGAAAGAGCAAAAGTTAGCTGATGAATATTTGGCCAGCCTCAGTCGAGAACAAAGAGTTGTTTTCGAAGCAATTTTTGCTGTGATGGATGATCACACTCATACCTGTAAATTTTTTTTCTAAATGGTCCTGGTGGCAGTGGTAAGACATATCTATATCAAACATGGCTTAGCTCTACCATCTGCCTCGACAGGCATAGTAGCAAACCTATTACAAGGTAGAACAATGTATCATTCACTATACAAACTGCCAGTCCCATTACTAAGCAAGTCATCAATGCGTATCATGTCAAATGATGTGAAGATAATAACAAATGCAAAGCTACAATGGCCATCAGTCACACACTGGCAGCGATTGTCAAGCTTTTAAGAACCATTACTAAAGATTTTGATGGTAAAGTAATTCTTCTAGGAGGAGATTTTCGCCATACACTTCCTGTTATTGCTGATGCTTTCGAAGCAAACAGGAATTTTAAAATTTTGCAGGGTGAACTTTAAGGGTTAAATACAAGTCAAGTTTGTATTTAAGCAATTATACAATTGCACTATCGTCCCTGTTCATGTTTAATACCTACCTCTATTAATGCTTCTCAGTTCTTAAAGCTCACCCGGAAACACAGGTCAAGTTTATATTTGATCAATTCAGGTTGGCCTGCCATAATCTTTCATCCTAAAAATTAGAACTATTCTAGACCCGTGATGATACGTAAAAATCAGTCACAGGCTTACACTAGTAAGGAATAAAAACTTGTTAAATAACTTTTTTTTTTTTACTGTGGTATGAAACTCTGCCACACTTTGATTTAAGAAATTTACTGCAGACAGATTTTGTACATTAAATGATTATGAGATTTGTTTATTTTGTGTGAGTTCTAACAAGATTAATAATATGAAACTTTATTTTCAGGGATTTTTTCCATTAGATAAATTTGATGAAAACAGTGATGTTACTCAAGATATATTATTAAATCTTATTGAAGACTGCCGTGTTGCAGATGCCATAACTGTGTACCAGTTTCTACAGAAGAAGAATATAGGCAGGTGGAATAACAACAGTACTTTTAACTTATGGATACTTTTTTAATTCCTTGAAATATGAAGTCAATGTGTTTTTTGTTTTTATGAGATGTGTGTTGTTAAATTGTTGTACTTTTAAATTTTTACTTTTTGCTTTTAGTTTAAATAATTAACATGTTAATCAAAATAGTATCCAGTTTGCCACTGGGTGAGGCTCTTGCCTGGTATTCACAGGAATGCAAGTCCAAGCCCCAGCCCAGCTGTACTGATTTTGACTTGCCAAAATACTCCACCTGAATGCTGGGACGGTTTCTTAAAAAAGACCATGACAAAATTCATTCCTGTTCCATGTCATCAATCTTCTCCCAGTTTTACTGACTCCCATTCATTATAAAGCACATTAATGTGCAAGTACAAATTCTGAATGAATCAATAAGTTCCTGTAATGCAGTGACTTTTACAGTCAGAAATGCATCCACAAATTTGAAGAATTGATAGTTTGAGAAAGTTTCAGAAAATAAGGAGTATATAACGATAAAGTGAGCTGCTGGCTATAATCGAGCTTGGTGTGGGGTAGGGTAATTGTTGTGGGTCTGGTTGTTTCTTGATTGCAGGTTCGTATATTCTAGAAAGTCATAAGTTCGCCATTTAAATTCATTTCAAATTTATTCTCCAAACACACAAGTACATGTTCACCACCACCACTAATTCTACTTCTTTATTTCGACCGTGGATAAGGCAATACGGCACTTCTTTTTTTCAGATTGCAGGCTCTGAACTACACTATCATTAACTCAATTTGTACACTTTGTTTCAACTCGTAACAGCGTATTAATCTTCACGAAGCACTATCACTTAGCTACGTGCAAATAACATTTTGTTAATGTTTCGTCTGCCCAACACAATAATGCCGTGTGCACTGCCAACTCATTACAGGGTGTGCTGCCACACACGACCGATCTCTTCTACAGTTCACTGCAGACTAATTAATGATTTGCAACATACTTTGTGTTGCCTTATTTGTCTGCTCTAACGTATTGCCGGAGCGCGCAGCCGAACTTAATAAAGGGCGCACAGCTAACACAATGCAATACGACTGTAGCAGCCACCTCACAACTGAACTCCCAGACAGTCCGCAGCAGACTGACTCCAACAATCAACTTCACTCCTCGCGTCTCTCGCTCTCTCTTCGTTTCAATTTATCGCTTTACACATTATATCCTTGGTTTTATACTGTCACGCCACAACTCTCCCTGGGTTTATTTTTTCCTATTTGGAAACTATTGTTTACACTGGCAAAATTAAACCCAACCACTTACAGAGACAGTATTAGCTTAGGTGTGCATCCTTATCCGTATCAAATTATTACTTTTAAGTGGTGATGGTCGACTGATGTACATATCTCCCATTACATTTCAATGTCAAAACAACGTTAGTTTACTACACAAATTACATATTAAAATAATGTCCAAAATACACCAAAATCATCCTCCTGTGGTATGTCCAAAATACACCAAAAATTATTGTCCTGTTATGGTGCCACAATACATACAAAATATTAACATACTGATATAATGAACATAAATAACACATGACGATTAAATCTTAGTGCAGTCTTTCACAGAACTTGTGTTCACACAAGTGAGCCACCTGCACTTGTTTCATTCTCATGAAATCAAACATATCTACAATGCAACAAATTTTTAAAAAAATGAGTGGACAAAAATATGTACAACACTTAAAAATCTGAGTGGTTTCATACTGTGAGGCATAAAAAAAGAGTCGCGGGAGGTAAAGTTTACAGCTTCTTATGTAAAACGTGTTCAAATACACTGTCATTGGAAGCTGTTATAGTACACTACCTCATTCCACTTACTTTTATAGTCCACTATTTATAAACATGATGTATTTTACAACAAATGAAAGTTCTATATGGCTTGGCTGCCTTATATTATGCACTAGAAACTGAGCAAGGACATGGTCAATTTTATAGTTATAAAGAAAGAGTCTTTTTTTTTTTATTACTTATTTTCCCAATGGTAGGCAGTTAGGTATTACATATCATCTTTTAAACTTTCTGCATCACCTACTTTTATCTTCATTTCTCCTAAATGGTACAGTGAAAAAGAGAGAAAAAAAATTATTTAATATCATGCCTATGCATGTTCACCACTCTACTACTATTGAAAGACAGTGGGACAAAAAATAAAATCATACTATGTTACTTTAAAATGAAATTTACATCATCAGCAGCGTCAATTTAAGGCACAAGTGCCGGATCTCGCTTTTATTCCTATGGGAGTACCAAATCTGGAACTATTTTGGTTCCTTTGAAGGTAAACCTAGACAAAGCCCTGTTCCACAGAAACCGATTCCTGATACCTGATGTGATTGTCTGACCTAAATTGTGATACCCCTTAAAAAAATTGATTCTCAACAGCATCAATGAAAGGTGTTTCCACCTGGATCTCAGTATCAACAGTGAGTAACTATATCTGGAACTTGGTGGGTTCCTTTAAAGGTAAACCCTGGACCGGGCCTTCTTCCCCAGGAGACTGAGTCCTGACAGCTGCTGATGCTATGTTTAATTTGGATGTACTGTTCATCACTGTAACCATCAGTAAATCCTACCATCAAATTCAATATGTTTGTAGGGTTTCAAAGACACTACATTGTATACTCCCTTAAGCTTCTGTGTTGACGGCACTACCAAAGTGTATGATTTTTCCTTGTCTACCTTGTCTGAAAAGGTCCTTCATAAAGATCATTAAACTTCTTAATGTCATGATCTAGGGCCAGATGATCGACAATGTGTTTTGACTAGGTCATCCAAAGTGGTATCTGGTTGGTGTTGAGTGATCATCATGTATTTTCTTTCTGTTCAATGCACATTTAGTTAAATGTTGTAATACTAAACTTAGTTTCTTGGCATAGTGTACTTGTCTGTCTGTGACTTGTATGTACTCCTGAACTAATCTCGGTGGAGCTTCCTGGAACATAATCTCATGTGGAGTAAAAGATGTGGAAGTCAGCAAGATGGCTGACGCATACGACAATGTGTCGAGCCCCTCTGTATTATGATCGCATTTTGAGTGGGTAAAACATCTCGCGTTAAACAAAGTATACGTCTCGGTTAATTTAGTGTGCTGAAATACGCAATAGCAAAAATTGTGTGTTTCAGATCAATACTGTGTGAACAATAAGTTGTTCTTACACAGACGGAAAAAAAAATCCCAACACCAAGAAAAAATTATTGTAGAGTAATGAAATTTGGACAATGCATTTGTCAAGTTAACATGTTTAATTGATTAAATTTTCAAGATCACAGGTTAATTTAAGCTCAAGAAAATGCATTTCAAATGTGAAATACTGTTAAATTAATAGCCGGTGTAACCTCCAGAATTTTGAATGCAAGCCTGCAAACGTGAATGCATTGTGTCATACAGGTTTCGAATGTCACTTTGTGGTATGGAGTTCCATGCTTGTTGTACTTGTGCTGTCAATACTGGGACGGTCAGTGCTGGCTGTGGATGATGCTGGAGTTGTCGTCCAATGATATCCCATACGTGTTCAATTGGAGACAGATCTGGTGATCTCGCAGGCCAAGGTAACATGTCGACACTCTGTAGAGCACGTTGCGAGACAACAGCGGTATGAGGGCGAGCGTTATCCTGTTGAAAAACTCCCCCTTGAATGCTGTTCATGAATGGCAGCACTACAGGTTGAATACCAGACTGACGTACAAATTTGCAGTCAGTGTGTTTGGTATAACCACAAGAGTGCTCCTGCTGTCATAGGAAATTGCTCCCCAGACCATGACTCCAGGTGTAGGTCCAGTGTGTCTAGGCCGCAGACAGTTTGGTTGCAGGCGTTCCCCTGGCCTCCTTCTGACCAACACTCGGCCATCACTGGCACCAAGGCAGAACCTGCTTTCATCAGAAAACACAACAGATCTCCACTCCGTCCTCCAATGAGCTCTGGCTTGACACCACTGGAGTCGCAAACAGCGATGGCTTGTAGTCAGTGGAATGCACGCTACAGGGCGCCTGGCTCGGAGCTGTCCTTGAAGTAACCGATTTCTAACAGTTCGTTGTGTCACTGTGGTACCAACTGCAGCTCGAATTTCTGCCGCAGACGCAGTACGATGCGCCACAGCTGTACGCCGAATACGGCGGTCTTCCCTCTCAGTAGTGCCACGTGGCCTCCCGGAACCCGGTCTTCTTGAGGCAGTACCATCCCTTGACCACTGCACCCAACAATCATGCACAGTGGATACATTCCGGCCAAGTCTTTCTGCAATATCGCGAAAAGAAAATCCACCTTCTCGTAGCCCTATTACACGACCTCGTTCAAACTCGGTGAGCTGTTGATAATGGCTTCTTCGTCTTCTTAAAGGCATTCTTGGCTAACATCAACTCACTATGTCAAATCTCAGCGGTAAATAACGTTCACAAACTTTACAGCGCGTATTTAAAGCAAACCTGATTTGCAAGCTCTGAGTAGCGCTACTAGCGCCACACTTATGCGCGAAGCGCGAAATTTGAATCGATGTCATCTTTCAGATGTATAAACACGCCTACCAAATTTCGTTTATCTAACACAAGTCTTTCTTGGTGTTGGGATTTTTTTTTCCGTCTGTGTATATTTTTTGTGAGTGCACGGTGTGCTTAGTATTTCTTGGGACAGAAATTTTTCGGTGCGAACTCGCCGATTCTGATAGTTCCGTGATCTTTAAACAATTTTATTGAAAAGTGACTAAACCGTGAAGATAAACCCATTGTTAAGAGTGGAGCTTCACAGTACAACACGGGACAACGACCTCATCTGCCAGCCACGCGGCCGTCGTGACGCGCTGCTGTCACAATGTCACACCGCTGGTGTCAGCTGGCGGTCGTCGCTGCCCATTCAGCAACTCTACAACTGCGTGAGTACGGTGCACCCGCACACAACCACAACCTCCAAAAATCCCATCCACGGTTCACTGTCAAGCAAATGTAACACACTTAAACTTTTCTCTGATCCCCACCTGTCAACAGCCATGTCTGCGGATAATTACTCAAATGAATCCCGTGGTGACTCAGCAATGGACACATCGGGCAGATTTGAATATCTAATTGTAGCCATGGAGATTGAAAAAATGGTTCAATGACGAACTTCCAAACCAGAAAATGACGCGCATAAAAATGGCTGCCTTGAAGGAAAAGATAGCCCAATGGGCACTGGCTCAGGCAATGCTAATCGGTAGAATGACACAACTGCAAATCGAAAATGAAAGGCTGCGAAAGGAAAATAATATAGTGATCTCGAAACCTGGAGAAATATTTGCGCAAGCAGCTTCTAGCAATACTATACTCACAAAAACAAAGGCGCAGATTGAGAGTGCTCTAAAGAACCAGACGGGCACTGTATTAATCTCATCAAAAAACCAAAAAGGAGCAAGGGAGGTTCAGAAGAAATCTACAGAACTTCTAGACCCTAAAAAAGATCAAATAAGGATCAAAAGCATGAGGACCACAGCAAAAATGTTAATTGTGGAAACAGAGTTAAGTGAGGATACTGAAAAGATCATAAAATTCTGATACAGAAATTAAAGTATTATGGTATAGATGGTATTGTTAATAAATTGCTTAGTTCTTACCTTCTGAAATAGAAAACAGAAAGTGTCAATGGAGAATTTTAAGGCTGCCTTTAAGTAGTCCACTGTTTTCTGAGTGGGAATTAGTCACATGTGGAGTGGGTTCTATATTGGGGCCACTATTGTCTTTAATATATTTTATGATCTACTCTGTATTGCATCTAAAAACTCAAAATTTGTCCAATTTGCAGATGACACAAACAGAGGAATTAATAATACTCCAGATTTATCTGCAGAATATATTTCAAATTATGTCTTTGACCTTACTAACGATTGGTTTATAGCTAATGGCTTGTGTTTTTGATAAAACTCAGTATATGAAGTTCAGTACATCACACAGATTAACACCAGGTAAAGACATAAAATTTGCAGGCCAGTCCATTCAAGAGGTAGAGTACGTGAAAGTCCTAGGTTTGCATATTGATCATAATTTAAATTGGAAGGTACATGTATCTGATTTATTAAAGTGATTGGTTGCAGCCACATTTGCAATTCGTACAATTTCAGCTATAGGTGATCTCCGTATGAAGCAGCTAGTTTATTTTGCTTATTTTCACTCCTTAATGTCATATGGAATAATATTCTGGGGCAATTCTATCCATAGGGACAAAGTGTTCAGAGGTCAAAAGCGAGTAATAAGAATTATGTGTGTGGTTAGCAATAGAACTTCATGTAGAAAGCTGTTCAAGAAGTTAGGGAGTTTAACATTGGTGGCTGAGTATATATACACATTAATGTCTTTTGTAGTCACAAATTATACTTTGTTTGAAACAAATAGTAAAATACACAACTATGGCACTAGAAGTAAAAATAATCTTCACAAGGATTACAAGTCGTCATTTGTTCAAAAGGGGATCTGATATTCAGGGATATATATCTTCAATAAGCTTCCAACTAACATTAAATGTCTAGCAGATGATAAGAATAAATTCAGGAAGAAATTTAAAGAATTTGTAATTGACAACTCCTTCTACTCTGTCAAAGAATTTATTTCTAATCTACAAAATAAACTGTCAGTAGTTTGTGTGAATGTAGTTGTCATAATTAATGTACACACTTTGACAATAAATTTGGCCATCGCTGAAAACTTCAATCACTCTTATTTTGCAATGTCATCCCAGGAAACAGTAATGCAATACAGGCAAGCCAGTGTTGCGTTACTGTTTCTTAGCATGACATTGATGTCAAATTGTGCAAAATAAGAGTGATAGAAGTTTTCAGCGGCGGCCAAATTTATTGTCAAAGTGTGTACCATGTATGGCATGACTGTAAATCTTCTGGTGTATGTATTATTTTGTTATGCAATAGTTTTTCTGTAAATTGACAACTTTCCACATTCCACAGAGCCAGTCTCTTATATGGAAAATAAATGTATTGTAACTGTAATATATTTGCACTCTAATTTATAATTCTGCAAATTGTTTCATCTTTTTCTAGGTTTATTTCTGTTAGTACATATGTAATTCCAAGAGCACAAAATCTCAGCGCACTGTTCCAAGACAGCAGAATGATGCTGACAGAGTTGGGAGGGGAGTAAAACACCACTTTACATTATTTCTAAAGGTTTAGATGCATATCTCGTCCCAACCTTGATCAATAAAACATGACCAATATACCATTCTGACACCAAAACTGTGATCTACAAGTCTGGTAAAATGTCTTGACTCACCTTAGATAGTTTTTCAGCAAATTTGGGTAAATTATGTAATACGTCATATTTTTTACCTGCTTCATTATAAAATATGAGTTTGTGTTTACTTTTATACAATAATTACGTCGAAAACTACACCTTCATTCAATGGTCAGCCTCTCCAAATTACTTACAGTGCAATGAAATGATACTAAAAGGAAACAGCTTTTAGCCAATATAAATAAGGATAGGGAAAATTACTCATCACTCACCAAATTTGAAGGGAGATGAATCGCTTTTGCACCTTATTCATGTGATAGGGAATGAACCATATGGTTCGGGATATGTGCACACACTGAAGTTTACCACTTGCCTGGTTGGCCAGTAGAAAATGGGGAGGAGAGGAGAGGAGGGGCGGGGGTGAATATACGGCTCGTTTCCTATCATGAATAATGTGAAAAACTGATATATTGAATGTTTTTGTTTCTCACATAATTTTTTACTCGGCTCAGCTCTCAATTTTGGGAAGTGGCACATGGTGCTCTCGGTCCAGCGCTGATTAATTTGTAGCTTTTTGTAATTTTTTTATTATTTATAGCTGTTAAAAAAAAAAATGAGGTATTATGCCGACACCCCAGAGAGGGAAATTTTCAGATTTTTTGAGGTTACCCTTAAAATCTGTTTATAATGGTAGGGTACAAGAAGAATGTCTAGCCACTTGGGTAAGGAATGTAATGAGATTGATGTACTGCTTCATCATATTTAAGAAAACGAATGAAAATTTAATGTCTTTGTAAAGATAAAAAAAGGGGGAAATAAAACATTTTTAATCACACTATAGAATTTTGGTCTGTTTATTAGTAGAGGGGAGGAGCTGTCAAAATTCTTCTTCTCTTAGTTCCCTATAACCTAAGGATAAGGGGTAGGTGTGTACATGAAAGAGGATACAAAGAGAAACTTTTTTCCATAAGTCTGTGCTAGTAAAATATATAAAATTTCTATCACTAACTGCAACAAATATGTTTCACCGCATTTCATTGAAATACAAAAAAATTTCAAATTTCCAAGTATAGTATTTTATATATTAATATAATTTTGTACACAAATTACAAATAGAATTTGTGCTCCAACACAATTGAATTAAAATTTTCTTGTCATTTTAAATGTTGTGTTTTTTTAATTTCTTTGAGATTTTGCTATGTGGATTTACTTTATATTTGCTGAGTAAAACTTTCTAAGTAAATGAGTTTAGTAAGTGGTGCTAAACTAAGACATTTGGCTAGTTTTCAAAGAAAATATTATTCAATGACAGAAACAGCTCCATCCTTAGATTTATATTTACTAATGCTAACTTTACACCTATTACTTAGTTAGATTTTAAAAAATGTTTATATTTGAGAAAGCAAAAAAAAAAGAAAAAGCACAGTGTAATTTATACTAGGTGCTCTGTATGGCTTATTGTGACAGTGTGTTTGAATGATTCATAGAATCTTACCATACACATCATCAGTTTAATTACAAGTGTAATGACTTTATCTATTTGTTTAAAGGAAAAAGAAATAATGCTGCAAGGCAAAATTAATAAAAATAAACTTGTCCTTTAAAATATATATATATCTGTGGCATGTGCACCTAAAGTCCATAACCAGATGATGCAAATAACTGATAATGGCACAGCCCCACATAATCAACACAACCTCTTCTGACAGTTCACTTCTGAGATACACTCATTGCAAAATTGACCACTGGTATAACAGCTACAGTTTGGAAGTAATAACAAATTAATTTACTTTCCAAGAAAAAGAAAAAATAAGAAGAAAACATGATTTTTTTTAAAAAAAAGGTCTTAATGGAGCATAGCAAAATTGTTAAAATCAAAACCAAGTTGGAACCACCATGTCACAATATTGTTGCACATATCAGTAAAGTGTACACTCAGAGTTAATTAAGTATAATGCATGAATTGAGGATGTTACTGATGTAAACTGCAGAATATTGTCTATTTGTTACATGCGTATATTTTGAATAGCCATTACTGTTGAGTCATGCTGAGAAATATTCGAGTATGATAGGTATTACCATTGTAAATTAATAATAAATTACTCGCCAAAAGTTTGTGTCAGACATATGAAAGTGATTTAAAAATATCATATTTTATCATGTAAACTCTGCTGAATTCCTAAAACTAATTTTATTTGGAAAGTACAGGTAATCTTGCTTTGTTCCCTCATGATGCCAAAGTAGATGGTATACAATTGTTGAATGGGTTCAGATTCTGGTCATTTCTGCAGACTGGAACTATAATTACATATCATGCATTTTATATTATTTGAGATGTACAAAATAGTAAAGTAATTCAAAACTGCTTGTATATGTGAACAGAAATTGTTTCCTCTACAAAGCAAGCTTTCTTGGAGCTACTTTGCTTTTTCAATTGTGAGGACGCACATTCAGAGGATTTGATAGAAGAGAATTGGTTTCGTCAAGGCCCAAGAGGGCATGCTAGGCACCGAAAAACTTGGAAGTAAGTGATAATGTAATAGTTTTTTTTATTTTTTTAAATCTCTGCCTTATTATTATGAAATATATCTGGTATATGTTACCTATGCCTTCTAGGGATGACGGCTTAGCTGAAAAAGTATTTCAGTCATTTGATCCTCCTAGTGCAGCCGCATATTGTTCTCTTATACAAGGAATGACTCGTTTCTATCAAGTGGAAAGAGCTTGGAAACTGTATGAAGAAATGTGTGATAAAAACATACCACTCAGTCTAGAAGCATACAATTCACTTATCCGAGTATCTAATTTTCTCCGGGAAAGCAATGAACTACGGTGGAGTTGATACTTGTAGGTTTCAATTTGTCTCTTATCATAATTTTTATATTGGTTGTTTTAAATCTTAAGTTAATAATGATCAGTAAATTAAGTGTCATGGATTAACTTCTTACCTACTGAAATTTTAATTCTTGTAAAGAACAATGCACTAGAACATTAATAGAGCAGAAAACAGTGCCTATAATAAGGCATTGTTAATATGAAAAGGGTAGAAAAAATGAAATTGTCACTTATCAAATTTGTAGAGGCAAAAGGGCTATGGGTGTGGAGGAATATCATCTTGGAAAGGATATTAAATGACATGGAAATGAAAATGAAGCACATTTAATGGTCAGTTAGTATGCTCCCAGTAAACTCTACCAAGTAAATTAGATGAGCTTCCTGTTTACTGTTGAGGTTTAAAGCAGGGGAAGTGAGGGAGACATGAAGAAAGAAAATTGTAATATCACTGCAAATGGTTGAATACAATTCAATAATAATAACATTAAAAAAGTTAATAAACAACAGGCATCTACAATCTGAAAAATGAATGAAATAATCATTATATTAATATATTTAACTAATTTTATCCCCCTTCTTTTCTCATTCCACCTATGATAAATACAAAATATTGTGTGTGTGTTTTTTTTTTATAGTCCTCCTACTTTAAACTTTAATTAGTGGTGTCCTTTCCATATTAACAGTACAGAAACAATGGTATAGACAAAAGAGTTTACAAATAATTTACAAGTGTTATTTGTATAGTTTAGCTACATAAAATCATTTAATAATTAATTTTTAGGAATTATTAACATCCATGTCAAAGCAAGGCCTTAAACCAAATGTTACAACACTGAATGCTATCCTTGAAGCAATTAGCAATATGATGTCATCAAAAGTAATTAAAACATATGCACTCAGCACTCTTTCAGAATTTAATGGTTTGGGCGTTGAGCCAAGTTTAGCGACATATTATCATCTCCTTACCATATTCTGCAAAGAAAGTAAGTTTATAATAAAAATTTATGGCCTTATGATATTAACTATTGAACTTATGTAATAAAAGTTAAATATTTCTGCATTTTTTTCTTCTTAGGGGGACCTATTAGTTCCATTCTTGTTGACATAATGGATCAAATTGAAGGAAAAGAATTTGAAATTAGAGATCCTAAGGATACATTTTTCTTTATTACTGCAATGGATATTTGTAGAAATCATCTTCAAGACAAAAATTTAGCTAACCGTGTAGATGAACTCTTGCACACAGGAAATAATTATAATCTTATTGGTGACTCTTACAAGGAGTCTGTTTATTAGTAAGCACTACATTTTATTTCTAACTATTTGTTTGAAATATATAAATTAATAACAGTTATATTAAAAAGCTTATTTCCTTTTACAGCAGGCACTATTTTTGCCTTTTGTGTGTTACGGAGCCATTAGAAATTTTCATGGATGTATACAACAAACTTGTTCCACATGTCTACATTCCTGAGCCAAGTGTCATGGAGGTAAATTTCAAATAGCTTTAATGAAGTGTAAATAAAGTGTCTCCCAGTGCAATATGCAGTTTAGTTTTTTTGGGTTTGCTGCTGAATAGTAGTATAAAAACACATTTATTCAAAAGTGCTATCATACAATCTTTACAATACCATTTGCAACAAACCCCTCAAGACTAAAATAGAACCCAATAAATTTTTGAAGAGAGAACGAGCAACAATTCTACTTAGCTATTCTTCTGTTGCAAAAAATGTTGTTTTGTAACATTGATAAACAGCTCAATATAGTTTGCTGTAGATTAATAGGAGATCACTGATAACTAACTAATCAGTCCTTATATTTACAGGTTTTTTAATCAGGTTTTCCAGGTGATTTGTGACTTTCACCAAAGTATGATGATTCCTATAAGTTCTGAATAAGTTGATGCAATAATAAGCTCATCAATTCACATTTTTCTTCATCATTTATTCCATCAAAATCTTCATAAAAAACATGCATGGATAAGGTGTCATCTTCTTCCAAAGATTTTAAAGCACATTACAGACACAGTTTTCTGTTAGCACAGTTTCCACCAAACTCAGTCAAAACTCGACAGCTAGCAATCTCAAGAGCTTAAACAGGCACTACAGAATTATCAATAGAAACATTGAAAGAGCTGACTGACGCTTTTGGATTGCTAACAGTTGGTCCAGACAATAAATTAGTTACAAAAACAGTCAGAACCTATACAAAAGTACTTATTTCATTTTTTATGTTTGCAGCTTTATCAAAACTTGTTTCAGAATACAGCCTCTTTAACCCAGATGAGCTATATTTTACAATTTAATGTTACATAATTTTGTTCTAGTTTCTTCCAGCTGATTAATCTTGAAGCAACTCTTTTTCAATTCATGCCTGTTACTCGTCGTATCTCTCTATCCCAATGATCCGGAAGTTCTCCTCTTGCTGTCTGAATTGAAATGGAGAATATTTACAGTCATATAAACATAAAACTGACAAATTTAAACAATTCCAAATATCCGAAAACACTATGACTTACACAACATTTATAGTTACAGTCTTTCAATTAACATTTCAAACAAAGTACTGCTTTTAATTGAATTACACTTTAAACAGTATCCATCCATCCAAACCATACACATTCATATGAAAAATATACCAATTTACAACTAATCAATGTTCATCTTTCTCCAGCACCAGTGTATTTAATTCATAAGATTGAAATTCGCAGAAAGCTGGGTTTGAGAGCTTATTAAGGTTCTTCGGTGGTTTAATTACTGATTAATTAATTAAAAAGTCCACCAAACAGGTTATTTTTGAAGAGCTGTTTTATTTTGAATCAAAACAACAAGTCAGCGATATTCACAAGCATAGTTACAATCCAAAGATGCACTTCTGAGTCGTTGCAAATAAAATCTTTGTGAACTCAACTGAATGATTGAAAACTCTCTGTAACACTGAATACTGTCAACTAAACTGACTTACTAACTAAATTGAATTTCTCTGTCCAGACGATCTGTTTATATAATCTCTATCGAAATTACGAGAATTCTTCAAAGGCATCCGCCCGATATTTCTCGATCATTAACAATCACTCAAACAATCTAACATATTAAAAACAATTGGAATTAATACAAAATTAATTAACAACATTAAAAAATGATCAGAAATGGTAATTATAGATACTTAAATACAAAATTATTTACAGAAATCCTTTCAAACGGTAGAAAATTGTCCTGCCGACATCGTAACTTACAGTAATACATGGAATTACAAACTTTTAAGAAATTCTCTTGCACCATTCGGTTCTTAAACATATTAAATGGACTTTAAATAATTTTCTTACATAAAATAAAGTCTATATACACTGATTTACAAGAACTTACAAAATAAACATATCAAATCACTTTCAAGCAAACTTTAGCTCACTACAAATATTTCATACAGTACAATACTATTCAAAATTCAGGTATTAGGGCTGTTACAACCCCTCCCCAGGATTCTCTTAATTTTACACAGATAAAATTGATTGAATCCGTCACGAATCTAAGCAGGTTGAATGTACACATAATGCAGACACGAACAGATTACAATCAATCAACCATAATGACTTTTACAATGAACAAATACAATTCTTCATACAACATCTGCACATAGTCCATGACACTGACTTTGGTTACAATAATTGTCTTTTCTCAGATCCAATCATTTTTTCAGTTACTGTTTTTACACAACAAACGTTCAATGCCATCACCTTAAGTTACAATTATTTTCACTCCAAATTACACACTTGATATCTGCTTGTTAATGACAACAGTCTGTTTACATTTTACAGCTGATAATTTGTCACCACAATTTAAAAAGTCACAACATCATGAAAACACCAAAAATCTCTACACAAAACTGTCACAAATTATACATTGAAATGCTTACATCGGCATCTGAACTTAAGTACTCACACAAACTATTTACATTCATCAATTCACATACTTATTTACAAAATTAGATATTTACACATATAGGGGCACATTTCATAAGTGACCACTTATTCATAAAAGGGTTTTAGGGCTTCAACATTATACACCCCCTTACATTTACCACTCTCAGGGTCAATTAGCTCATAAGAGTTTTTCCTTGGTATAGTCTCTATCCTGAAAGGGCCTTCAAACAAACGGTTAAACTTACGAGTCTCTTGTCGCAAAGCTGATGACTTACTATGAACTTCAACTAACACCAAATCACCCACTTTATATTCTATACACTTCTGACCTTCATCATGCTTTTTCTTTCTCCTTGTTGCCTTCTCCTTTAAATTTTTAAGAGCTAAAGCTACCTTTTCCTCATAGTTGAAACTCTTTCTATTTAGAAAACTAACACATTCTCGAATTAATCTGTTAGCCGGTTTCTTAAACATCAGCTCAATGGGTGGTATTTCAGTTGTATCACTAGGTATAGAGTTAATTACATTTTCAAAATTTTCTACTTCACATGCCCACTTACTGTGTTGGTCTGTACAATATGTCCTAAACCAACGTCCTATTTCCCTCATTAGGCGTTCTACGGGATTTCCTGCTGGATGATAAGCATAAGTATGTATAACCTCTATCCCTTCTTGTTCAAGTTTTTCTGTCCACACTTTACTAGTGAATTGTGGGGCATTGTCCGAAAGCAGCCTCATAGGTTTACCTACCTTTTGACAATATTCATCAAATCACTTTTCTAACCAAAATTTTAGCCGTAGACTTCTTTACAGGGTAAAGTTTAACGAATTGGTAAAAAACATCAAATAAAACTAAAACTTGGGTCACCCCTCCCCGAGACATGGGTAGCGGGCCAAGAACATCAGCAGAAACTAATTCCAATACACTACTTGGGATGATATTTTGCATTTTCCCCACTCAGTTTAACACTATCTATTTTAGATCTTTGACACACTTGACAAGATTTTAATAGCTTGGAAATCTTCCTTCTCATATTATAGAAATATGTATCTTCCCTTAACACTCGGTAACACTTGGATGGCCCATAATGCCCATAACTATAGTGGTGATGCCAAACAATTTTTTCAACCAAACTTTCTGGAAGCCATAACTTCCAACCATCTTCATCTGCACTAGTCCTTCTAAACAATACTTCCCCATGCAAAGTATAATATTTCTGAAGCTTATCTCTGTGTTCTTGGCTATCAAGATTAGTTTTACTTCTGCTATAGCTACATCTTTGTCCTGTTCCTCTTTGACTTGTCTCAAGGAATACTTAACCTCAGTTTCATACGGTACTCCTTTTAGATAAGCAATCTAACCTCAGTCTGTGGTCCTAGACATCTCTTTTCGGAATCTAGACCCAACGGTAGACGTGACAAAGCATCTGCAACTTGATTTTTACTAGCAGGTCTATAACGAATCTCTAAATTATATTCCTGCAGAACCAATGCCAACGGGTTAACCGACTGTGGACTAACTTACATTCTAATAAAATGAAAGAGCCTTATGGTCTGTATACACAATAATTTTTCTACCTAACAGTAGGTACCTAAACTTAGTCAAACCCACACAATAGATAAGGCCTCACGTTCAGTAATTGTGTATCTAGTTTCAGCTGGTTGTAGTTTTCTACTGGCAAAGGCAATAGTCCATAGAATCCGGTTCTCCATTGATTTCCACTTCCTGGAAGACTAGTACTCCTAAACCGTAGTCAGAACTATCATGCGGCAAGGCAAAAATCTAGATCCCAATCTGGATAATAGAGGCTATTGGAATTACACAAGTCATCGTTTGATTTTTTGAAAATCTCTTTCACATTCTGAGGACCACACCCACCTGACAATTGTTTTAACCAAATCTCTTAAGGCTGGACTATTTAAAGCTTGTCCCTGAATAAATCTCCTATAGTATTCACACAATCCAAAGAAACTCTGTAGTTGTTTCTTATCTCTAGGTCGGGGAAAATTCTTATGTTATTATTTTATCATTACTAGGCAAGATCCCCTGTGGAGTAATACGATGGCCCAAAATTCAACCTCTTTATTTGCAAAATGTACATTCTTTAACTTAATAGTCATACCCCCCTTTCTCAATGCTTCTAAAACTTTTCTAAGTAGAACCCAATGTTCCTCAAGTGTTTCTGACATTATAAGAATATCATCTACGTATATCTCTACTTGTTCAAGCAATTCCTTTCCTAACACACTATCCAAAGCACGAATAAAGGTAGCCACATGAAATATTTAACCCAAATGGTAACACTCGAAAATTATAACAACGGCCATCAAATCAGAAAGGCAGTGTATTTCCGGGATTCTTATGAAAGCGGGATCTTGCCAATAGGACGCAGTCAATCGATAGACGAAAATATATCTTTTACCTTTAAACCTGTGCAACAACTCACTGATAGGTGGAGGATGATCCCGTTCTGCTACTAAATGCTTGTTTAATGTGCGAGCATCCAGCACTAGTCGCACAGAATTGTCCGGTTTATTACCACAACCAAGGGATTATTGTAAGGACTCCTTACCTCTCTATTACCCCCACTCTAACATTCGATTTATCTCCTTATTCACTTCATCTCTTTTGGTCAAAGGGATTGGATATGGCTTAATAAAGAAAGGCGCTTTCAGGACTTTACAGTAAGCTTGCACTCATAATTTTTGATTAGACCTGGTTTTGTCAGAAAATACTTCCCTTATATTCTTCAATCTAGACATTTCAGCGTTTCTTGTTGGTCTGACGGTAATAGTTTCATACTGTTTCGGTAATTAATAACGTTTCCTTCGCTTATCTCCTGACCTTCAATCAGACTATTAATCTCACTTACTCTGCCTAACACATTTACACAAATCTGCGGTAATAGTTTGTCACAAACTCTAGCTACACCAGCATTCCTTATATTTAACTCTCACATGATCTACTTCTTGTATGCCTTTCCAAACAGTCTTCTCAAAATCAACCCAGTATTCCCCACTGTCTAATTTAATCCGTAAGTTACCTTCTCCACAATCTACCAAAGCCTTTACTTTTGTAAGCCAATCCATGCCTAAAATGCAATTTAACATTCAACTTAGGGACTACATACATGGGTATTTCTACATTTACAGTCCCCATACAACCTTCCATCAACATTTCCTGCTTAATTCTCTTATTACGAGAACCAGTAGCAGTAATAACTGTCATACTACTAACGGGTAACACTTCAATTTGATTGGTGCTTTCAATTTCATTTAAATAATCCCTCAGCAAGGCAAGAAACCTGTGACCCAGTGTCAATAAGAGCATCTATTTGTTTATTAAAAGCATTAATTTGCACTATGGGAACTTTATCTAAACTTCATTCTATCCTCCACCTCTTCCAATAATCTTCTCGGGGATTATTCATAAAAATGGTATTAACTCCAATAGCAGTTCGTACCTGGACCCACATTCTTGTCCACCACTGTGGGGCCCATAACAGGGGTGGTCTTTAGTTTGCCTGCCCCCCATGCTGCCTTTCCCTTTCAGATTGAGGGTTCTGTTCTCCTCACTCCCCATTATCATTCCTCCTTGCAGTAATTATCACGATCCATCCCTAGATCTACCATCCCTTGACCCATTACCCCTTCTAGGGGGACTCCTGCTGCCCCTCCTATGGTGTTGATGGTGGTAATGTTGTTCATTGAATGACTCCCTGGGCATCCAAGCGTCTCAACAATTCAGAAACTCTATCCACATTTACTACATCCAAAGTGGCAATTAAATTTCTTGTTTGCTGAGGTAGCCTAGCTCCTATCAAATCAATGAATTCCTCCTCTCCATAAGGATGGTCTAAGTACTTACAATGGATCGAACATTTATGAAAAAATCATGTTGAGTTTCCCTAACCAGGTTTATAGGGCCTTCCAGTCATCAACTCTCTCTTATCTTGAATCTGCCTGCTTGTCGACCAAAAATGTTTCAAAAAGTTTTCTTTTAAACAGCTTGTAGTCAGTCACTTCCCTGGCTTGTCTATCACCCCATGCCCTAGCATAAGATTTTAGATGTTTACCCACAAGTGCAATTTTCTTACTATCGGGTAACAAATTAAAATAGTCTGATCTTTCAAAATTATTTATAAACTCAATAGGGTGAAGTCTTCCACTGTCATCATAGAATTCAAATTCTTCCTTAATATCAGCACTGATAACTGGATTACCTGTTAAGGGAATCTGACTTAACTGAACCTGTAACCCAGTAACCCTTTTTCTAACTGATTTACATTACTTTCTAATCCATGCACTAACTGCTCCTGCTGCTGCACCAATGTATTAACATTTTTTCCCTAAACCAACCACTTCCTGTCATTAGCTTGGAATAAAGCAACATATTCCTCCCTCATCTTATCACAATTTTCACTGACTTCTTTATAAATCAAATTTACACATTCAGCCTTATTCTGTTCACAAAATTTTGTAACCTTTTCAAATTTCTCTTTACATTCTGTTACTACCTTCCCCAATTTAGAATCTAAATTGTTAATATCCTCCTTGAATTGAGAGCTAAAACCCTGAAATTGCTCCTGCGATTTTAACATCAAAACATTTAGTCAAATCAGAGAATGTTTTATCATTGTTTTGTTGCAGTTGAGAAAACTTATCATTAATTTCAGAAAATTTGCTGTCAAGATTTAACTCAGTTTTTAAATTCAGAAAACTTACTATCAAATTTGTTATCAAATTTGGAAAACTTACTGTCAGTATCACTTTTTAACTCATTTCTAAATTCAGAAAATTTGCTGTCAAATTCGGAAAACTGAGACTTAATTTCATAAAATTTGTTATCCAATTTGGAAAACTTACTATCAAATTTGGAAAACTTTGCATTAAAACTGGCTACAAAAGACTAGGAATGCTTGTAGATTCTGACTATCAGCCATTTTCAGTATTTAGCAAAATCAACACGAAAACAAAGTCAAGAAGAATTAAAATTTTTCTAACCTGCCACAAAATTACATGCAAAAGCCAAATTTGAATATTCAGTACTTACTTTGTATCACTTAAACACTTTTCATCACCATAACTTTCAGCTAGTAGCACTTTTTCCACTGATTAAATCACTTAACCCCACTTTCCACACTCAAAACACTGCACTGCTGGAAGAGGACGATTTTATAGGCCGAAGAAAATCCGCTTGCCGTTGGAAAATTACTCCAGATTCCAGACGCCGATGAAAATCTCCGATGTTTGCTGCGTTTATCTCGTTGTATCCAGTTTCAAAGTCGTCGCCGTCCAACTCGGGCAGCTTTTGTAACCTCTACTTGCAGTCTGCCGATTTCTTTAAGAAGATTAACATCTCCCAGATGTTAATAACTTCTCGTCACTGTCCACGGTCGCCATATTAAGGTTCTTCGGTGGTTTAATTACTGATTAATTAATTAAAAAGTCCACCAAACAGGTTATTTTTGAAGAGCTGTTTTATTTTGAATCAAAACAACAAGTCAGCAATATTCACAAGCATAGTTACAATCCAAAGATGCACTTCTGAGTCGTTGCAAATAAAATCTTTGTGAACTCAACTGAATGATTGAAACTCTCTGTAACACTGAATACTGTCAACTAAACTGACTTACTAACTGAATTGAATTTCTCTGTCCAGGCGATCTGTTTATATAATCTCTATCGAAATTACGAGAATTCTTCAAAGGCATCCGCCCGATATTTCTCGATCATTAACAATCACTCAAACAATCTAACATATTAAAAACAATCGGAATCAATACAAAATTAATTAACAACATTAAAAAATGATCAGAAATGGTAATTATAGATACTTAAATACAAAATTATTTACAGAAATCCTTTCAAACGGTAGAAAATTGTCCTGCCGACATCGTAACTTACAGTAATACATGGAATTACAAACTTTTAAGAAATTCTCTTGCACCATTCGGTTCTTAAACATATTAAATCTACTTTAAATAATTTTCTTACATAAAATAAAGTCTATATACTCTGATTTACAAGAACTTACAAAATAAACATATCAAATCACTTTCAAGCAAATCACTACAAATATTTCATACAGTACAATACTATTCAAAATTCAGGTATTAGGGCTGTTACAAGCTGTTACAAGATAAGTTGAAATAAGGCATGATTTTTTAGTATTGTTTGATCTTTGTGATATAATTTTTATGTGATGATAGGCAGAATTAATTTCATTGTAAGTAAAGAAAATGTATTAATGATACTATGTATGAAAATTACAGTTCTTTAAAAACAAAATATAAAACGTGTAATTTCTCTGGATGTCTCTGATAGGAAGTGATTAAGGCTATCGACCTCAGTGGTGCCATTGAACATTTCCCTCGAATATGGGCTGATATGATTGCTTTTGATCATATTGACAGAGAAAATCTTATTAGCTATCTTCTGGACTCCATGGCTAGAAATGTTCCTCCAGTGGACAGTCCAACAGCCCAAAAATTTGCTGATGTAGCTTGGGATGTCTACAGCAAATTTGAAGATAAAATAGGAATGCGCACAGCAATGAGGTAAAAAAAATTTTTTGTATGATTTCTTAAACATATAATGAAATAACACATAGAAATTGATTAATAGAGGGATACATTAGATTCCAAAACTTAGGTCCAAAATGGGCTCTCTGGCGTACAGATGCTACTCTACATCACAAAAATTTGCCATCCACTGTGATTACCCATTGTAGTAAATAAAGTTAAAATAAAAAATGAAACACTTAAGATTCTCTGCTTTAAAAGTTAACAACTTCTTACTTCCAAGTTGACAGTGAGACGAGCTCAAACTTTGCTACTCATCTTATCTGTGTTAGTTTATTAGGTTTATGAGCAAAATCAAATCACTGCTCTGTTAACCACAGTGTCCAACACATCAGTTTTCTAGAAAAGTCTTTCAGTTCTAAAATCCAGTTTAATGTTATGTGATCTGTCACTATTGTAAATTTCCTTTTGTGCATGTATTAATTAATTTCTTTTCTGTGCCCTGCATTATTCATCTCCCTTGCCTCATAGACGGTTTCCTACTCCTGCACATATATCACTGATGATAAAACTGTATCATTAGCTGCATTTTTAGAAAGCAAAAAAGTCTAATAAAATGAACACTTTGTAGTATATACTTTAGTGGATATTTTTTGATGTTTAGAAAGTAGTGTTTATCACAGATGCAATGTGATCTGTAGCACTTACATGTTCTTTTAAAAACATATTACAATTTCTTTCTCCAAACCCCGGCTACATAGAGAAATAAGATATACTGCAGATTTTAGCCTAGACCATAAGTGTTAATTTGGAGCTTAAGCCTAAAAATTTCACTATTTTTTTATGTTCATGTACAATCCCATCAGGCTGCCTGCTGTCCTTGTCGCAGTGAACATTTTTTTAAATCAGTTGAGAGGGAACTAACACTTACCACAGGTGATGGAATGATGGCACAGAAACATAACCTCATGCAAATTGATCTGGTTGTGTTTGCAGTATCAGACTTGCTCAGTCCACTTACAGATTTATAAATGTAAATATTATCTCTGACAAAATGGAAGAGGGAAAAAATTCAGGAAGGCAATATTAATTTGGGAAGACATATGAAGTCAACCATCACTTACCAAAGTTGAAGGAAGGAGGATAATGATGACATAAAAAACACAATAAGATCAATATTTTGGGCTTAGTTCCAACACAGGATTGAAAAAAATTAAGAACATGCTAGGATTTGTACAGACAAGTTTGGTCAACTCTGTGAAAGGAATTGTTATTTGTGAGGGATAGTTGTGAATGGAAAATCTAGCAATGTGCTTCATCCTCTACAGTCACAAGTAAAGGCTGTGCCAAAAGTATTGTGCTTTTGTTACTGCAGATCACCTCAATATTGGCTAGTGATTGATCTACTTTATCTTTCATTTCTGTATGTAAAATATTATGCACTTGTGGCGGAAACACATCGCGGCATTAACAGTTGTCAGCGCAGTTCCGTCGTTGTCGCGGCGGCTGCTAACGCAGTATTAACATCGCTGACCATAACCGGGGCAACGATTGAAAACAACCAGAGAGAGTACACCATTGGCGAGGAATATTAACAGTCACATCGATATGTTATTTCAATGTAATATAATGTGCACTTGTATATGGTTACTGGTTATATTAAATGCATAGATAAGAATTTAGTCTTCCATATTGCAAACCACGATATTGTTTATATGGGCAACGTATCCCCATAATTGGTGACCCCGACGACGAATAAACCGAACTCTTTTGAATAATGGACGAACTCCACGAACAACTACGCCAGCTACAGGAGCAAAATCACATTCTGCGACAGCAAATGCTTCAACAGCAACCCTCGCAGTCTACAGTCTCGCAGGTTGGCACATCTGTTAACCATCTTGCCATGAAATTACCAGTTTTCTGGCCGGACAAACCGGCATTGTGGTTTGCACAGGCAGAAGCACAATTTGGCATCGCGGGCATTACGCAAGATTTGAAGAAGTACGCCTATATAATTTCACAGCTGGACAGCCGCTATGCGGCCGAAGTGGAAGATATTATAATAAATCCACCTCCTGAAAATGCATATGAACACTTGCGTAACGAGTTAATTCGTCGCCTCTCTGCATCAGAAGAGCAGCGAGTTCGCCAGCTGTTAATGGAGGAAGAGCTTGGTGACCGAAAACCATCCCAGTTTTTAAGACACTTAAGATCACTAGCTGGTGCCACTCAAGTGCAAGATAATCTCCTCCGGCAATTATGGATCCAGCGCCTACCGTCACAGGTACAAGCTATCTTGCAAACTCAAGCTGACACACCACTAGACAAAGTTGCAATATTAGCCGACAAAATTATGGAAGTTTTCTACACCTGCTCTGCACGCCGATGTTAATGCTATCGGCATGTTACCTGCTAATACCGAGGTAAGTCAGCTTGCAAAGCGCATAGAAGAACTTTCGCAGCAGTTGGCTACATTGCAAGCCTCGTTTCGCACACGTTCTCGTTCTCGAAGCCAGCCCCCGAAGTCGCGGCACGGTCACAACAGCCGTAATTCTTCGCCGCGTACTGACACCTCTCAGGTTTGCTGGTACCACCGCCGTTTTCACGGCCAAGCTCGCAAATGCCAACAACCATGTAACTTTCAGTTAAACCCCAACGGCAGCCAGTGATGGCGGTAGATGACTGCCCAACAGGAGGTAACCGCCTTTTTGTCTTTGACAGAAGTAGCAGACATAAATTTTTAATCGATACTGGTTCTGATTTATGCTGTTTCCCGAAAGATTTTCTAAAAGGGCGTCATCAACGCAACAAATATGAACTTGTAGCGGCAAATGACTACTGTTCATACCTATGGCACTTTGTTTCTCAAGCTGAACCTCGGATTGCGGCGCGATTTATCTTGGAGATTTATAATAGCTGATGTAGCTGTTCCTATCATAGGCTCCGATTTCCTTGCACATTATCACTTGCTCCCGGATTGTCACAACAAGCGTATCATTGACAGCTTGACAGGATTGTCAGTGCCTGTACAGCCGGCTAACTGGAAGCAACCTAGTGTGAAATCACTAAAGGCCACTACAGTTTTTCATGAAATATTGCGAGATTTCCCAGATCTCACGCGCCCACCTGGAATGCCGAGAGAAATAAAGCACTCTACCGTACATTTGATTCGCACAACACCTGGACCACCTGTCTCTTGTCGTGCTCGTCGCCTCGCTCCAGACCGTCTTCAGATTGTTAAGAAAGAATTCGAAGCAATGTTAATGGAGGGCACTGCGCGCCGCTCAGAGGGACCATGGTCCTCGCCTCTTCACCTGGTACCAAAGAAAGTCAAGGGTTGGCGTCCCTGTGGAGACTATCGAGCTCTCAATGCACGGACAATTCCAGATAGGTATCCACCTCACTATCTCCATGATTTCAGCCACCAGTTGCGTGGATGCACTATCTTCTCTGTCGTTGACCTAGTCAAAGCCTACACTCAGGTTCCAGTGAACCCGGACGACATTCCAAAGACAGCAATTATCACACCGTTTGGACTTTTTGAGTTTCCGTTTATGTCTTTCGGGTTGCGGAATGCCGGTCAAACCTTTCAGCGATTCATTGATGAAGTCCTATCTGGTTTAGATTTCACCTTCGCCTATGTCGATGACATATTGGTATTCTTTAAGGACCCTGAAGAGCACGAGCGCCATCTGCGATCACTTTTCCAAAGGCTGTCATCTTATGGGATTCTCGTTAACGCTTGTAAGAGTGTTTTAGCCTCTCCAAGTGTTACCTTCTTGGGATACGAAGTCTCTGCCGCTGGCACTCTACCACTACCAGATCGGATCAGCGATCTGCAAAACTTCCCCCTTCCACAGACAGTCCGTGAACTTAGACGCTTTTTGGGAATGGTGAACTTTTACCGCCGTTTCCTACCTTCAGCAGCAGAATACCAAGCATCTCTCCACTCGGCAGTATCCAACCTACGAGGTTCTCAACCTGTACCTTGGAATCAGAACCTGGAAAGCACGTTTAATGCCTGCAAAGCCAGCCTTGCCAAATCGACGCTACTAGTTCATCCCGATCTCAACGCACCTCTAGGATTGTTTACTGATGCTTCCAACACAGCTGTAGGGGCTTGTCTACAACAGCACGTAAACGCTACCTGGCAGCCTTTAGCCTTCTTTTCTAAGAAGCTTTCACCAAAGCAATCAAAATGGCCAGCGTACTATCGCGAGTTACTCGCTATCTACGAAGCCATCCAACACTTTCGGCACTTCTTGGAAGCCCACCAGTTTACAATTTACACCGATCACAAGCCACTTACGTACGCGTTTCAGCAACGCCGTGAGAAGCTCCCACCTGTGCAACTGAATCAATTATCGTTCATTGCGCAGTTCACCACCAATATTGAACACATTGAAGGATCTTCCAATGTAGTCGCAGACGCACTGTCCCGGGTCGACGGAATCGCAGACAGAAACTTGAACTTTTCCGCTCTGGCAGACTCTCAGAAGGACGATCCGGAAATCCGTTCTTTCATCAATGGCGAAACATCACTTCGCTTGGAGCAAGTCCCAGTACCTGGCAGTACCATTCTCCTCTTCTGTGACACCTCAACCGGAAAACCCAGGCCCTTTATCACCACTTCATTCCGAAAAGCAGCTTTTTCGTCTGTTCACGGCCTGAGTCATCCCGGCGCCAGAGCTACCGCTCGTTTGGTATCAGAACGTTTCGTCTGGCCTAACATGGCGAAAGATTGCCGTGCATGGGTCCGAGCCTGTCAAGATTGTCAGCGCGCCAAAGTTACGCGACACACAAACGCACCAGTCGGAAACTTTACAATGCCATCTGCCCGGTTTCAACATGTTCATTTGGACATAATCGGACCACTTCCAGCGTCAGGAAACTATCGTTATTGCTTAACAGCCATCGATAGATTTACTCGCTGGCCAGAGGTCTGGCCTTTAGAACGCATCACTGCAGAGGAAGTTGCCAACGCATTCGTAGCATGCTGGATTTCACGATTTGGATCACCTCTTCGTATTACCACCGACCAAGGCAGGCAGTTTGAATCTGTACTGCTCCGGAACCTGGGGCTCTTGACTGGAACGCTAAGAACCCGCACCACTGCCTGGCACCCTTGTTCAAATGGCATGGTGGAGAGATTCCATCATCAACTCAAAGCAGCTATTATGTGTCATCCCGGTATGTCCTGGCTGCAAGCCCTTCCCATCGTTCTTCTCGGTATTCGTAGTGCCTACAAAGAAGACCTCGGCACCTCTTCTGCCGAACTTGTGTACGGTGAACCACTACGCCTCCCAGGTGAATTACTGTGCACCGCGACGGAAGAACGTCTGGAAGATACATCGTCAACAAATGCGCAGACTACGTCCAACACCAGCCACCAGACATGGTCACAGTTCGACCTTTGTTTTCAAAGACCTCGAAACGTGCACTCACGTGTATCTTCGGGATGATTCGGTACGTGGTGCCCTTCAGCCACCATACACTGGCCCACACCGCGTGTTAGATCGCCAGGATAGGACTTTCACTGTTTTAAACAAGGATACACCAGTACGTGTCAGCATTGAAAGAGTGAAACCTGCCTTTCTGCTCAATAATGTATGTCCTAATATTGAAAGTAGTGCTGTGACGGAACCACCTAGTATGTCAATCAGCAAAGCAAAAAAAACTAAAGATCATGATACAATGGACAACCCGAGAACCACAAGATCCGGTCGCCGAGTAAAGTTCCCCAAACATCGTCAGCTGTAGCCTCATCAACTCCGTGGGGGGCTGGTGTGGCGGAAACACATCGCGGCATTAACAGTTGTCAGCGCAGTTCCGTCGTTGTCGCGGCGGCTGCTAACGCAGTATTAACATCGCTGACCATAACCGGGGCAACGATTGAAAACAACCAGAGAGAGACAGAGAGAGTACACCGTTGGCGAGGAATATTAACAGTCGCATCGATATGTTATTTCAATGTAATATAATGTGCACTTGTATATGGTTACTGGTTATATTAAACGCATAGATAAGAATTTAGTCTTCCATATTGCAAACCACGATATTGTTTATATGGGCAACGTATCCCCATACACTTAATAAACACGTTCAGTCGTTCCAACATCATAGTGATGTCCAGTGCCTGTCATAATTTTAACTGGCTAATGCCTTGGTGGGTGAGAAATTTTCACCTTTCAGTGTTTGGCAAACAAGATAAGAAAGGTAGTTGTGCACCAAAGTTCTTGATTATATTTGAAACTTCTCATCAGTGAGAATGGAGTAATGACATATAACACTTTTGATGACACTTTGTCCATCAGATAGATACATGTCAGCACCTTTGACGTCTTTCAGAAGAGAGTGCCTGCTGTATCTGGTTTGGGTTTCAACATCGTCCATCCTTCATTACCATATATGCATTAGAAACAACACACAGCACTTTACAACAGTCTTCTATAACACTTAAACTGGGAAACCAACCAGACCCATTATACCTTATACTGGAGAACCAACCCAACCTCCAGGTTGAAGAGCAGTCATGCCCAGTCAAATAACAAAAGAAAAAGCAACACTTCTTTACCCCAGCTGATGCTGAGGCAGAGCAGAAAAAGGTACAGTTTCGAAATTATCAATTAGTTGCTCTCTAGCTGCCATCCTTTGCACTTCATTTTCTTCTGTTAAAATATGGCTAGTGTGTATGTAGCAAGATACTGTTGTTATCTATAACTGTGGATGCAATGTGTAAACTCTCTTCATGATTCACAGTCTGAATTCAGTTGCCAATCTGCTTTTATTCCTTACACCACAAGAGATATTGGTTGAAGGTGATTCATAGAAATAAAAGTCAGTGCTGTAAATTCATTCCATATATTCTTCAAAGTAATGGAATTTAAAACTGTTAAAATAGCTTATTTTCTAAAATTACATTGAATTTTAAAATCCTTAGTTGAAGATTGCAAGTAATCGCAACAAAATTCTGCATTCACATGCTTTCATTCTTTAAAATTTACTAAGTCTTCCAAACTTTTTCAAACCTTAATACGATTCAAATTGCATAAAAAAATAAAAAGTCCATCCTATAGGTTGATAACTGGAATAAATGTGACCAAGCTGAAAATATTCTAAGTTACAAAAGTTATATGATGCAAAATTATTTTTAAGTGTTGCTACTTCCCTATCATGAAATGAAGTGTTGCGTAGTAGTTTCCTTGATCAACTGACTCCAGAGGAACAAAATAGTGGGTTTATGTACCTTTTTACCATGGGAACGCAAAACTATTAGAATCTCGGATCATTATTTTTATTGCAATTTCCCTAAACTATACATATTATGTAACGGATCATTTTGAACTATTTAATCTTTGGCAACTTTATTCCTAAACCTCTTTGTGTAGCAGTTATTAATTTCTGAAATGTGAAAGATGATTGTTTTAGTTGTTTATCTGTAACTTTAAAGATTTCTGGTTCGCTCATAGAGTTATGTGTCTGAACAGTTTCGATTTTCTATCCCATTTAATTTAATGTAAGGATTTGTTGTGAGGCTAATTTTATTTAGCTGTTATAGTAAATTATTATTAAGGCATCTAGCACATATTTTACTATCAAGAAAATAAATTCTTTCTATTAGTCATAATTATTTTCTTTAATTATAGTTTTAAATGAAATTTGTGTTATTCTTCTTAGAATTTAATGCTCTATTTAATTATTCATATTTCGCTTTTAACAAATTCACATTTCTATTTGACATGTGTCTAGGTCACCACTTCAAGGTTAAACATCAAAACTCCATTTTTCACACTTAAATGTAGATTCAAATTTAATTTTAGCTTAAAGTTAGTTGTAATTTTAGTCCCTTAACTGTTTTATTAAAGGCCGTATTTATTTTTCCCTCTAAAAAAGTTGTGTATAATTTATTTACGAGCTTTAATTTTTGCTCCGAATTCTTCCTAGGTACTGACAATATGTTGTCATTGTGAAATTCTGTTTACCTACTTAAATAAAGGTCTTTTCTTTCATTCTCTTCATAACGTGCCTCTTTCGCTCACTTTGGCCTGCTGCTGATTGCATCATCATTTCCTTATAGGAATAAACTTTCAAGTTCAGTTTTCTTCTTAAATAAAATTTTCTGACCATACAAATAATACTTTAAAATACTTATTTTTAATTGTGCTATCAGTGAGAGTGTTTGTGAAGATTTTCATATGATTTAGTTTTACTACTTCCACCTTTATGTACTCACAATGATACTGGTCCTATTTTGACTTGAAATGTCATTTAGTATCAAGTTATGCTTGTATCATTTATTTTAAATGTTGGAAGCTTTAAATTATCTCCTCATATGGACTCTGTGAAACTTATTCCTATGTTACAGCCTTAATTTTGCAATTATTTTGTGTTTCTTGCTAATGTTTCTGTGCCATCCTTCCATTATCTGTGGTAAGTGGTAGTTCCTGCCTCAACTGTACTAAATATTTTTTTTTTTTTTTTTTTTTTTTTTTTTTTTTTTTTTTTTTTGACAAGGCTAGAACTATTATTTCCTATAGATGTAGACACAAAACCTGAAAAACTCAGTCATGCACACAAATAATAATTTTCTAGTGTTGCCTTACCTTGTGTGAATTGGTGTAGACATCAGAAATAATATGTATTCACATTCATCTTTTTCTTTGTTTATTTTTGTTGTTGTTTCCTGCCTTCAGTCTTTGTTTCTTTAAACTTGTTCCAATTTCTGTTATATTTTGGCACTGTTTCCAGTTCTGCCATCAAGTTCTCGTTTCTTTCAGATTTTTTAAAAATTCTTCTTGCATTTCCTTTCTTTCTTTTTTTCTTTCTCTTTTTTTAAGTGTTACTTTTTGTTGCCTCACTGAAAGTTTTATTCTCAAAGATGTTTATTTTTAAGCACTAAAGTTCTATATTTGTGTTAGATTCCATTAAATGAGTTTAATGTGTCAAGATTAAATTTTTCTCATAATTCAAATACAGTGTTATGTCCATATATTTATTTAATGTAATAGAATATGGTTAATGAGAAGTAGTAATGATTCTTGTAGCTTTCAATCAAGTATTTCCTGTGTCATTTGAACTAATTTACCACCTAAAGTTCTCAAAATATATCTATTTTCACTTTTAGTTGGACGGGACAGATGCTGGGAAACATAATTACTTTGTGTCTTGTTGGACAAAGATATGAAAGAGCATATGAAATATTTGATAAGTTAAATAAACAGCAACATAAGATAATTGGGTTACCAGATGTCATACCCCTGAAGATGCTTTTAGATGCTTGCATCGAAACAGGCGATGGAGACAGAGGAATTGTGAGTTGGTTATTTTGTTGATAATTTTTTAATGCTTTTGTATTTGAGACTGATTCTTTTTGAAATTTATTCTTTCCTGTCTTTTATTTGGGAATTCTTAACTTTACTTGTTTGAATAAATAGATACACATTGCTCAGTTTTGAGTTTTATGTTCTTTAACAAAAACTTGTTTGAGTTGAAGGCCACTAAAGGAGAGAAATCCTCTTTAACATTTTTATTCATGATTGGCTAGAAATATTGTTATTAGAATGTGACACATCTTGTCTAATGACAGTTCCCTGATTAATGAAAGTTGTTCACATGTAAACATTTGTTTGAATGTATGACACCAGAAGTGAACCATAAAACAGCTGAAACAACCATGCAAAAGTTTTGTATGGAAATGTTTTTGTATACACTAAACCGTATTATGCTATAGTTTTTAAATAAAAATATAAAATAAACCAAATTTACTGAGACAGGAGATAAATTTGAAATTAACACTTGATTAGAACTAAACTCAAAACATTTTGGCATTCCAACTGACCTAACAATTTTCACACCTGGCATTAGTGTAAATTAATACGTTATATCACCACATTATGGTGGGATTTGTTGAAATGGACTGGTGAATGTACTGAGGGAATAATGGGAGATGAATTAAGTTTGGTCATTTGTGGAAGAGAAGAGATAACTATGATCATAAATTAGCTCTTTATATTTTAGAAGTTGTTGAGTCTTCATTTGTAACAAATGACTTCAGGAACTGGAAATATTATCTAGGGAGTTTCTGAACAGGAAAAATGTTTATTAAAAATTTCACAAGGAGCTAAGAAGTGCGTTTTGGAAAACTACCACCTGGGCATTTGCTGCTCCATGATTAAAAATTAATAATAATAGTAAATGGTTCTACTGAAGTGCCAGTACTTGTGTGACTACTTTTCACTGCAATGTTATTGGTGATATATGTTCATATTAAGTATAAAAACAACTAATATCACATGAAAAATTACAGTATGTAAGAGCAAATTTGATAAATTGATATGATTTCTAGATCAATCATATTTATTGTATAACAGTTGGGATATTTGTAGCATAATTTCTCAATGTGTGTGTAGAATGACATCACATGCAGCATGTTTGTGACATTATTACCTTGTGTGCTATAAAGTATACCCAATGATAGTGAATACTTAAGTATTAACATACTAAAGGAGAGAGACGTCTGATGTGAAAGACAATTGGTCAGCAGAGTATCTCAGAATGAGATGCAATGTATATGTTGTCTCTTGCTTGTACCGGAAATCCTAATCTCACAGTGATAATATGGCCCTACATATCAGTCACTAGAAATGATGCTTAATATTTTTTTTCTGATCACATGAACAGTATGATCACCTGCATTACAAATAGCACTTCACCTGTATTATCTTTTATAAGTGCTATGTGTCGGAAAATATTAACTGCCTGTTTCTGTTTAGATCTCAACTTGTATATCTCAGTTATCCTCATTCCTTAAGTCTGTGTTCGTTTCCAAGCTATCTGCTAATTTCGATTTACTTTCTTCTTCCTAATTACTTCCACTGCCAAAATTTGTTAGTAAATGTTCATAAATGGTGAAAATACACAAATCTTGAATGCCAACCTGTTCTTGTTAACTAAAAGAAGATATCCTTGTTGTCCTGGCTTTCCTGTTGGTTAAGCATAAGTTTTAATCCTTTGTATTGTGATCTTCATAATTTTTTTTCTTCTTCTTCTTTTCGTTATGACCAGCAAGGGACCATGTGCCAGTTTCAATTCCTCTCCTGTTTTTTCTTTCTTCCTTTCTAGTACTCCTTCATTATTGCACTGTGTTTTCTCTTTCTCTCTTCATTTTGCACCCTTTTTCTTCTCCTCTCTTCCTTGGAATCCTGCCATATTCGAAATCTGCTTCCTGTTCACTGATAGTATTTCGTTTCAAATCTTTCTTAATCTCTTGAATCCAGGTTATAGTTGATTTTTTTCTCCCAAAAGTATTTGAATAATTTTTTGTTAGCCTGGTGTCATCTATGCGATTTTTCATTATTATTATTTATTTTCAGGGTGATTGCCTAGGTTTTAATAGATATCAGTTGCTAAAGCCTTCTTGAGCTCATTGCCCAACAGATATTTATTTATTTTCTGCTTCAAGAGTGTTGGTTTCACTCTTTCATATTACTAGATTGGTGGTGGCAAAGTAATGTCCCAACAAATACATTATAGTTAACAGAAGTCCTAGCAATTTAATCACAGCCCAAACCTCCACCTATTATATCACAACTTTCAATTTCTGTTTTATTGTTCAAGGTATATAGATCTTTCATGCCGGTGATGGAAAACTATCATCTCAATACATTCTAGATTCAAGCATCTTCCTAATTTAAGCCTGGCTAATTTTCCTCAACTCCAAATTGGTTACATTTATTATTGTACCTTGTCACAATATTCTTTACATTATTATTTTTATCCATTTATATAAAGAGAAAATATTGTACTTCTGGTAAAGGATTTTGATGCTTGCCCACCCCCTCCTTTTTAAAAATATAAAAATAAAGATAAAAACTTTTCTACATTGCCCTTCGTTCTGGAATCCTATTTGGAAGGACCCAGGTTTGTACACCAGAAATATGACCCTCCACTGTTTTCCCAAATAAATGCAAGCAAATACTAAGCTACTAATTTTTTTAAATACGTATGTAAATTCATCAGTGTTACAAATAAATAAACATTTGAATAATGGAAATCCTGACAAAGTAAATTATTTTAATTGCATAAATGATGGAAGATACCACAACTAGATCAATTTCCTGTGAGATGTTTCTTTGAAATCACAACGTTCTTAGCAGGAGTACTTAGGAGTTCCTGCAGTGAGAAATAAGACTGCATACAACACTCCAGTCTTCAAGAAAGAAGTAGCAGAATTCAGAAAACAATTCTTGTCTTTATTCTCAGCAGTAGATCATTTCATATAAAGCAGAGATGTCGGAATCTGTGTGGCGGTTGTCCGATGGTGATTGACGTATGGTTTCTGGACGTCGGCACCCCACGCGGGAACAGTCGTACAAGCCTGATTCCCAGGAAGGCGAGGTTGTGCCACTGTCCAACCAGTTTGCCATATTGTTTTGGGAAGCTCCAACATTAGGCGGATTATTGAGTCCCTTAGAGAAATGGCGAATAGGTCGGGGATTAAATCCAGTATCCATTCATTATGCATTCAAAGGGGGTATGATCCGATATGTGGAACAGGCTCTCCTGGATGCCATAGAATGGATAGGGTGTAGCCGGCTGTGGCTTGTGGCTCATGTCGGCACCAATGATGCTTGCCACCTAGGGTCGAAGGTTATCCTCTTCCTTTGGGTGACTTGCTGAAAGGGTGAACTCTGTGGCCATTGGCTGCAAGATTTCATCTGAGCTAACTGTCTTCAGCATTGTCGATAGAACTGACAGTGGACCTCTGGTTCAGAGCCGTTTTGAGGGGCTGAACCAGAGACAACAGAGTTTCTGCGATAGTCTTGGCTGCAGATTCCTCGATCTTCGCCCTGGGGTCGAGTCGTGCAGATATCCCTTGAATAGATGAGGTGTGCACTACACACATGAATCAGCTACGTGGGTGGCAGGGGCCATGTCGATTGCATTGGGAGGTTTTTTAGGCTGAGGGAGGGTCACCCTGAATAGGAAATGCAGTTACAGGCAGCCCAGATAAATTCAGCACTGCATGTTAAGGACAGCTTAAAAGAATCTCGGCAATTAAAAGTTCTAAGAGTTAGCTGTAGAAGTGTTTGTAACATAGAGCCTGAACTCGAAAATGTTATTCGTAGTACAGAAGTTGATATTGTAGTGGGCACAGAAAGCTGGTTGAAACTGGATATAAGTTCTACTGAAATCTTTAATAGTAACATGAACGTTTTCCATAAAGATAGGTTACATTCCCAATGGAGTAGGTGTATTTATAGCTGTTAATAAGTACCTCCCATGTAACAAAATAGATGTTGATATGGTCTGCAAAATCTTATGCATTAAGCTCACAGTAGCTAAGGCAAAACTTGTGGTAGCACCAGATGCAGGCATAATTATTGCCGAGGCCTTAAGGAATAGTGTAAATAATATCACTCGTCAGTTTCCGCATCATACAATAATACTATGTGGTTACTTCAACTTGCCATATATTGACAGGCATAATTACACTCATGCTTGCAAAATCATTCGAGACCTTTTCTCAGATCATAATCTTGAGCTTTCATCTCTTAACCAACGTGATGCCACAGTGGTAGCAAAAACATTTTAAACATTCTCGTTACAAATAGGCTTGAATTATTTATTGATATTTCTACCACCACAGGGATAAAGCTGTAATTGCCACAGTAAAATTAACAACCGTGCACAAAAAGTGAAAAAAGACTATTTAGAGATTCAAAAAGGCCCCAAAGGAGTGTTTTAGAACATATTTAAGGGATAATTACCTTACCTTCATAGTAGCAAGAGCCACCATTGAAGAAATGTGACAATGATACACATATATAGTCAGGGAATGTATGGACTTACATACACCAAAACGGACAATCAGGGAAGGGAATGATCCCCCGTGGTATACATGTGATGTTAAAAGGTTACTCAAAAAACAAAGGAAGATACAAGCATGATCAAGAAGAATGATGTACCAAAGTGATTTAGATAACATTAGATGAGATAAAAGGACGTGTTAGGAATGCGATGTTTGAGGCCTTTAATGACTTTCATTGCTATTCACTTTCTAAGAGTCTCACTGAAAACCCAGATAATTTTTTGTAGCACATAAAGAAGGTAGTTGTAGTGCAACAATATGCCTGTTCTACTACAAAATGATCTAAAGAAGATGGGTGAGAAGTTTACAACAACCATGACAAGGCTGCCATATCTAACACTGAATTTAAAAATTCATTCACACGCGTAAACATTCCCACTTTTCCTCATCGTGTAGAATTAGAGATGGATCCAGTACAAATTGACAGTGTAGGTATTGTAAAGCGATTAAAGCTTCTGAAGTGGGATAAAAAGCTGGGTCCCGATAGTAAGAGTATTTTCAGAATGAGCGGAGGAAATTCAACAATTTCTCGCAGATATATTCTGTAAATCTTTAGAAGAGAAAAAGTACCCTCTGACTGGAAAATAGCCCAGGTAATTCCTGTTTTCAAGAAAGGAGAACAGAGTGATCCTAGGAATATCGACCTACATCTCTAACATCTGTTCGCAGTCTTGCACAGATTTTGGAAGAACAAATCGTGTAAAAAACAATTGGAAGTATTTTTACATGATGTAATGAAATTTATCAAAGCAGGGTCACAAGTTGATATAATTTTCTTGGATTTTTGGAAAGCTTTTGGCTCTGTGCCACACAACAGACTTTTTGCGAAGATTTGGCATACGGTATATTGGCTCAGATTTGCGAATGTATACGTGATTTTCTAACTGGTCCATCCAGTCACAGTATGACGTTGTTGATAGGGAAGCCTCTTCTAAGCTATATGTTACTTTGGGCATTCCTCAAGGAAGTGTAATAGGACCACTTCTTTTCCTAATTTTTATAAACAATCTAGGTGACAATGTTAAATGCTGGTTGTGATTTTTTGCTGATGATGCAGTTATTTTTAGGCAAGTAAGGTGCTATGACGATTTCTTAGAAATTCAGCATGATTTCGGAATGTACAAAAAGTGCAAGGCAATGCGAATAAGTAACAAAAATAACCCATTTGTTCATAAGTACAAAGTAAACAATTCAGTTATTGATTCCCTGAAGTATCTGGGTGTAGTAGTACAAAGCAACATTAAATGATACTGCACGTAACTTCCATCATAGCTAAAGCTGATTCTAGACCACAATTCATAGGTCGTATTTTGAGTAATTGTAATGCTCAGACAAGGTAAATAACATACAAAACTATAGTGCATCTTCATTTGTATTACTGTTGTGGAGTTTGGGATCTGTATCACAAGGGATTGATTGACACAAGAGAGAAAGTACAAAGGAGAGCCTCTCGATTCATGACTGCTTGCTACAGCCCTTATGAAAGTGTCACAGAATTGATACGTAGGTTGGGCTGAGATTGTTTGAAAGACAGATGACTTCATTTGAATTTGTTGAAGAATATGCAAAATTCTTTGATTTATGACTGCAATGAAATACTTCTTTTGCCTACCTATTTAGGTCGTGATGACCGGAGGGATAAGATTGGAGAAATAAGATGCCATACTGATGTTTTGATGTATTCTTTCTTTCCTCATGCTATTTGGGATTGGAATGCACAGGTTAGGATTGACGCTTAGCACACTCTGCCACCCACAATATTTGTGAATTGCAGAGGATGGATGCAGATGTAGACTAAGATGAAAAGTAATGGTGAGAGTGCATCTCCTGGTTTTTGCCTGTTTCTTTGTTCTAGCCAATCTGTTCTGTCTGCCACTATTTTCGCAAAGTTCTTATGTCCCTGATATAATTCTGTCAGTTCAGATTGTTTCTTTCCGAACTCCTGTATTTTTCATGGCAATCCATACATTTCATCTGTGTATGCAGTCATATGCTTTCTCAGTGACAAGGAAGACCAACAGCAGATCCTTCCATACTTATAGTTTTTTTCCTGGAGGCATCTCTTCATAAATATCAAATTTACAGTTAAACTTCCTGGTCTGAAATCGTACTGCTTTTCAGTTAGCTCTTTTTCAATGCTGTCATGTATTCTTTTATCTAGAATCTTCTTGTAAACCTGGTACATCAGCTTGATTCTTTTATAATTCTTAAATCGTACTACTTCATTTTTTGAATATAAGTACAAGAACTTCTTGCTTCCAGTCTTCCGAGTTTGACCCATTCTTTCAAATCGTTTTCATCACACAATATAAGCACTATGTTTTTTACTACTCCAGCTGCTCTTGACATGCATCAATCCCTAATGTCTTTCCACCCTTCATCTTACCCAAAGCTGTTTCCATTAATTCCCACGCTAGGTCATTTTCTACCTCTCCTTCATGGTTGTTGGCCTCCTACTTCTTCTGTAGCACAATCTCATACTGTGTCAAATTTGGGCACAGCAAAATTTCAAAATATTCCTTCCACAACCTTTTCAGTTTTTTTGTATTGCTTAATTTTTATCATGTTGTAATTTTTGTTCAGAATTTTCTTATTTTTTACCATTTCAGATAGTACTTTCTTCCTTTCTTTTCTCATGGTTTTCCCAAATCACTTCAGGCAAATGCTTCTTTCAAAGAGGCCATGGTCAAATTCCTTCCTGTACCTTGTTCCCAGTCCCATCCCGCCTCTAATGATCTCGATGTCGATGAGGCGTACAGTTCTTTCTTATCTGTCTCTTGGCTGGTTTGATGTAATCCTCCATTTCTTACTATGTTCGCCTTAATCAACCCCTTACAACCCATGTCCTCAATTATCTGCTTCATATATTCTAATCACTGTCTTCCTCTACAGTTCCCTCCACCAAAAAATTAATCAATCCCACATGTCTCAGAATATGACCCTACACACTATCTCTTTCTTCTGTTAGATTCTTCCACAATCTTCTTTCTTCACTCACCATTTCCAAAACACGTTTATTTCATACTTTATCTGCCCATTTAATTTTTAGCATCCTTCTATAACAACGCATTTCAAATGCTTCAGTTTTTCTTCATTCTGGTATTCCATGCCTTGCTACCATAAAGTTCTGTGCTTCACACATAGAGTTTTAAAAATTTCTTTTTAAGACCTAGATCAATAGCTGGGTATAAAAGATTTCTCTTTTTCATGAACACTCTTTTTGCTATTGCTACTCTGCTTTTAACATCATTCCTGCTTTGACCAGTGGTTGTAATTCTTCTTCCTAAGTAGCAAAATTCACTTACTTCTTCTATGGCATTTGATTCTATTTTTATATTTAATCTACCATTATTGCTATCATTTCTGCTCCATTTCGTCACTTTTGTCTTGATTGGTTTATATTTAGACCAAAATCTTCCTTCAGTGTTTTGTTCATGCCATTCATTAATGTCTCAATATCCTCAGACCGTTCTGCTAACAGGACAATGACATCAGCAAATCATAGCATAGTGATTTTTTCTCCTTGAACACTTTTGCCACATTCAAATATTTCTTTCACTTCCTTTATTGCTTCTTCTACATACAAGTTAAATATTAATGGAGATAGTCTACAACCTTGTCTCACACCCTTTTTAACTGATGAGTTTCTCTCATGATTCTCTACTTTTATTATAGCTAACTGATTCTTATAAAGATTATAAAGCATTCTTCTATCCCAGTATTTTAGACCTGACTTCTTTAAAATTTTGAACATTTTGTCCCACCAAACATTATCAAAAGCTTTTTCTAAATCAACAAACACTATAAAAGTATCTCTGTGTTTCTTGATCTGCCCTTCAAGTGTTAATCTTGGCACCAAAATCACTTCTCTTGTACAGCAGTTTTTCCTAAACTCAAACTGATCTTCACTTACTATCCCTTCTACTATTCTTTACCGAACGTGGTGGTGGAATGGCTAGCGTTCTAGCCTCGCATTCGGGAGGACGGCGGTTTGAATCCCCATCCGGGCATCCAGATTTGGGTTTTCCATAGTTTCCCAAATCACTCCAGGCAAATGCCAGGATGCTTCCTTAAAAAGGCCATGGCCGAATTCCTTCCCATTCCTTGACCCCCCCCATCCTTTCCCGTCTCTAAAGACCTTGCTGTTAGAGAGACGTAAAGCGGATAAAAAAAAACTATTCTTTATATTCTTTTGTATATTATTCTGGTCAGTAATATTGAAGCCTGTGATGTTAGACTTATAGAATGATAATTCTCATATCTGTCGGTTTGTGCTTTCTTCGGAAGTGTGAAGATGACACTTTTATTGAAATCAGTTTCATAACTTTTTCATGTCAGTTTGAGTAATCTTTGGGTTCCTTCTTCTGCTAGGGATTTCAAAAGTTCTTCAGGAATCTCATCAATTCCAACTGCCTTATTTAATTTCAAATCATTCAAAGCTCTATCAAATTCTGTCCTCAAAACTGTATCACCTAGGTCATCATTGTCGACATCAACTTCTTTTTCCAATAAAATGTTGTTCAAATCAGCTTCATCATAGAGTTTCTCTAAGTATTCCTTCCATTGGATAACTCTATCTTCTGAGCTTATAAGGGATTTTCCACCAGTAGCTTTAATGGGTACACCTTTTGTTCATTTCTTCAAAATAATATGTGATCTTCTATATAGGCCACACCTACTTTAGCAATCATTTCCGTTTGTACTCGTCACACTTTTCTTGATGATCATTTCCTTTTCTACTTCTTGACACTTTTCAAGTAGGTTCTTTTCATTTCCTTTTTTGCACTTTCTGTTTATTTGATTTCTAAAATGTTTGTACTGCCCTGTTCCTGCTACCTGAGCATTTTTGTGCCTTCTCCTCTCATCCAGTTACCATGACCTATTCCAATCTAAACACAAGGAAAACATTTCCCATTATTTGACATGTTACTTGCACCACAACCTACCTCATGTACCAACCAAATTAGCCGTTCATCAGCAAGTAGAACATTGCAGAGGGTGGGTGTTGTAGACTATTCGAGGCAGTATGCTACAGTGAACACTCTCTTTGATGTACTACTAGCTGTTGAAGAGCTAAGAACCAAAAATTGCAATATTTTTTGTACTTTTGTCGATTATGTATGTTCACACAGTCCCACCATTCATTTTGTGTGTGTGTGTGTGTGTGTGTGTGTGTGTGTGTGTGTGTGTGTGTGTGTGTGTATGTGTGTGTGTAGGAGAATAGCCACCACTTACCAAAGTAGAAGTTTGCTGCTGTGTGGACTCAAAGAAAACCATGTAGATACATTGAGTGATGGATGAGTCTGTGTTTCTACATGTGTCCAACCTGCAGCAGTCTTCTACTTTGATAAGCAGTGATAATTCTCCTTCTCCACTTTATAGCACCTTTTTTTTAAAAAAAAAAAAATGTATATACATTAAATTAGCATTTTCCCCACTGCTTCGCAAGCATGGACCTTGGTGTGTATAGAAATGATTTACCCTTTTTATTCTAGTACCAAATATTAACATGGAGAAGCAAAAATTGTAATTTTCATTTAAAAACTTTCACTTCTTTGAGTTATTACCTTAGATTCGGTTTTCACACTGATGTACCAATATAAGAAGTTAAAGCTATGTCAAACATCGATAATGGTACAACAAGGGCATATTGACAAACAATCGGCCTTTTGATCAGAAATTTGGAACACACTTTCCTGAGGACATACCTTTCAGTAAAGCAAAAAGAAATTTATCTTATAAAGGAAACATTAAAGTTGCAATAGTGATGGAATACAGTCAGCAGCCATTTCTAAACACTTCTTTGCTGCCAACGATAGCATGTGCCGCTATAAATATAAAATTACTGGCAAGTTTTCGCAATACCAAATGATTGCATTCCTATGCCATAGGTAATAACAGGTATTTCTTGCTTGATAACTTCTTTTAACTACCTACATTTTGAGCTGTTTTACTTCAGTAGTGTGTATTTTGTGGCTTTTACATGGACATTTTGTAAAATATTATTGCCTAAGAACATTTGTACCAATTTCAGGCCAAATGGACAATTAATTCTCAGTACACCCTTATTGGACCACTGCCAAATTGTCCATATTGATATGTAGAAATGATTATTGTATATTAGTAAAATTATTTGCTGTTTGAATATTGGTTTCGTTTTGATGATATTTTGATTCATTCAATTATATCTGCTTTAAAATTGAAATTTGCATGGATTATAACTAATCTTACATGGTATCACGTAAGTTTGTTGAGAATTATTTTTAATTACTGTTACTTTCATTGACACCATATTACTGATGTCATTATTTCAGCCATATATAAGTAGTTAAAAAAGGATCAAATTTCAATCACAATACAATAAATGTATAAATGTGAAAGTGGAAGAAGCTACGATTTTAGAAGGACAATAGTAGTGGAGGTTGTGGTTAGGCTGAAATGCTGCCTGGACTAGAACAACAACTGATGATTACTTTTCATTCTTATACCAATTTCTTTCCACCAATATACACCTTGTACACTCCCTAGAGCTGTAAAAGTAACGAGAAATTCTGTTCCCGCATGTATTTGTTACTAAACCAATCAATACCCGTTACTTTCGAATCTTTACTAGTTACTTTCGAATCATTACTCGTTACTTTCGGTACAATCGAACACGAGCATGAAGCATCGCATCACATCACATACGAGACGACTTCGTTCCTACTTGGAAAAGTTTAAGTGAATTGTTTATTTAGTAAAATAAGTTTAGGTAAGTTGTTCATTTGGATAAAACTTAAAAGTCAAGTAATTAGCACATGGATCTTATGGAAAACCTGTGAATATACACCTGCTCAAAACTCTGTATAGAAACCCGATGTGATAATGGGACGTGTATTTAGCAAATATTATAATCTCATCATTTTGTTTTTAATTAGTTTTAATTAGGAGGTTTCACCACTGTCTTCCTTTACGATTTTACTTTATTTTTGTAAATTCTTCATCTTTTTGTGATAGCTTTGTTAAAATAAATGTGGACATACCATCAAATCAGGCCTGCAGGCAGAATGCTATTAACTCCCATGTTAATTGTTTTATTTTTAAAATATCAATATTCAAAACTTTTAAATCAATAACAAAGGTACAGGACAAATATGCGATTAGATTAATTGTTGTTGAGTCGCGGTTACAACAAAAATTCAACATCAAAGCCAGAACCGCATTGATGATTGATCACATGAATCCTGCGGTAATAATACAATAACTAACACGAGGCAAAAGGAATAAAGTCATTGTACCTGGTTCTTTGTTTATGGAATACTGTAACTGCAAAAAAGTCCTGCTAGATTTGTTTCTGGAAATTATTGCAGAGTGCAATCTGTAGACTAACAGATATGATAAAGTAGCTGGAATGGGATTCATTGGAAGACGGGAGCAGAGTAAAGAGGGTCATGGGAGTGTTAAGACATATATTGATCAGGGTGGCCACAGACCTGGAAAACCTGGAAAATATGGAATTATCAGGGAATTTAAAGCAACCTTGAAATATCATGGAAATGTCAGGGAATTCAAGTAATTTCAAAAATTATCAGGGAATTTTAATTGCAACAACCCAAAATTTGGAAATTTTTGATAATTTATTTTAATGTTGAACTTTTGCATTAAATAATTCAGCTTACATATTTTTGACACAAAATAGCTAACAAATGCCACATTTACACTAGTAACTTGCATCTCGTCTTGCGCCTCATCGATATAGGATGACGAGATGTTCGTACGCGAGTGCTGACATGAACTCTCTCTGGAACTCAGCATTCGAAATTATATTTTAAAAAAAGGTGGATGACATCTAAATCAGAATTATAGTACTACATGTAAACTCAGAAGTTATATTTTTTACTGAATAAAACAGCAATCGTAGAGTAGTAAGTTTATAAAGATGTTTTTATGTTTCACTAAACAGTTTTACAATTTCAACAAAGTGTGATACAGATGTGCCAAAAATATTGAATTTGTGGAGAATCTTCGAAGTCCTGGTTTTGAACTTCTTAATTTAACCTATAATATCAAAACAAAAGCATAGATTCAAGATACCAATGCCAGCAAAAATGTGAATAGTGATAATTATACGGCTTTATAACTTTTTTGTATTAATGTTATAAGGCGAATTAAAGCAGGAAGAAAATAATACGTAAGATCATGTAAATAATAACCAGAGGTCTAAATAGGTAGGATTTATAAAGTTTTGTGTCATTCAGAGCTCTTTCAAATGCTGAATTGATGCGATAGTATAAACATCGTGCTTGTGCCTTTGACTTGCACCAAATAAACCGCTGCCAAAGCGAGTGGCACACCCAAGCAACCACGCAAGGTGAGCCTACACGATTGCACGGTTTCTACAAACTCGTGTTCATGCTATCTTGCGTAGACTCGTGGAAACTTACGTGAAAGTGTTAACTTGGCAACAGCAGAAATTGAAGATGGAACAAAAGAAGCTACAATAACTGAACCAGAAGATTTGGAAAGAAAAGTGTAGCAAATGATGAAAGGCATAAAAAAGCTAAGCTTTTGACTGAGTCACGTTACTGATGAACAATTTAAAAATCTTCAATTATTTTATCTACCAAATATTGAAAGATTACTAAATTGTTCTAGTTCATATTAGTCATTATCTTATTTTTGTGCTACTCATGTTTAATTATGCTTCATAAGATTACTAAATTAGTTATAAAATTTTTAAATAAACATTCTTAAACATGTTTCTTTTTCTAATTTTTTGAGTTTTATACCAGATTTAATTATTTACAATCAAAATCTAATTAAAACTTTAAATATCTTAATCATGCAAATAAACTTTCTAAATCAGGGAAAAATATGGCAAATTTTTCTGGAAAACCTGGAAATATCAGGGAATTTTTAAATTACTACCTTGTGGCCACCCTGTTGATGATGAGGCATGGAAAGATATTGGTGTAAGAATTAAAAGTAATGCTTGGAAGGGAAAATATCACCATGACCACAATCTTGCACTCGATTTCAGGCACAAAGGAGTAGGAATATTCTCTTTTTTAGGTAAGGGTGTCAGGGATTGGAATATGTTGCCAAGAGAAATTATGAATAATTTACCAAAAACGTTGAAACAATTTAAGGTTAAAATTTGCAGAGGGAAAATGTAGGTGGATGCAGGAAAGGGGGCAAGGGAAATTGCCACTAGAGAGTATACTCCATTGCAATTTTATTAAACATTATTAGAACATAACAAGTAAACAGATGTGTATCAAAAACTATTAGACAGCTCTTTAACCCTTTAACTGCTACGGTTTGCCCGGCCGAGCCCTCGCTGAGTGCGGCTTTGTTTAGGCCTAAGCCGTTTACCTGCACTGGAATGCCGCGTTCGACCGGACCGCTGTGTACTGAATACGTCTGGAGCGTTGTGTCTGATGTTCTCCTGCTGTCACTCTGCGATTTGAAACCGCAGATACAAAATAACTGCTGTTAATATAACATCTAAAGTTTTTCAATTTAAAGCTCCTCTAAAAGTGAATGTCTGCGTAATCAAACATGCCGGTACTTCATATACTAAATAGATATTACAGCAACTGAAATGTTTTTAGTTTGTGAGCGTAGTAATTTATCTGAAGAGAACGTTTCCGAATACCTTTCACAAATTCTGCACAAATTTTCCAGCCTTCTTTTTGACCCGGGCTAATATATTTTTTTTTTGTATTTCATTTAGTTTTAGAGGCGTATAAATGTAATATAATTATTACTCTGCAGTTAACCATGGTTAGTAATTCTTTTTGTGTGATAAGCCTTGAAAAATGGTACAACACACAGTGGTACATTACATGTTCTGCATTGGTTTCTCGACGCACTTTCTGTATCGAACATACAGCGCATTTACTGCATTGGCATGCTCTTCTTTGAATTTGCAATATGAATGAAATTTGGAAAATGTCTCCCAGTAAATCCTTGACGAATATTCTTTATCAGAGCGTCTTCCATTGCTAGGTTCGTTCTGTTCTGTGGCATATGCTTCAACAACTTCTCTAAGGGGGCGTCCATAAATTACGTGAGGTGAAATGGGGGGGGGGCTGGCGAAATATTACCAAGGGAGAGAGGGGGTCAACGGAAATCTCACGTGAAATTTTTTGGACTGTAGAGTTCAAAAAAAAGTCTACAAATGACGTGAAAGTCGATGTATTTTCTCGAAAAGTGCAGCTTTGGATGGTTGCGACCTAAAAAAAAGGTCTCAAAAAGTTGCGAAGGTGATTTCTAGGGGGGGGGGGGGTGGCGTCTCACGGACCTGATCTTACAAGACGGGGGGGGGGGGGGTGTCAGGAAATCCTGAAAAATACCTCACGAAATTTAAATTTATGGATGCAACAGACGAAACTCTAGCAACTGGCATTTTTCGTCCGGTTACTATTCGGTGAAGAGCGTGAGCATTTAAAATGCAGTGTTCGAGAATGTGGAAAAAGAACTTTTTAAACCACTTCATAGTGAAAATATAGTGTGAATTGATTCTCGCGTATCTGTTGGTCTCATCAGCAATAGATATCATATGATATTCCGTTAGAAATATCAGGAAAAATGACAAACTGCTGGTAATGTTAACGTAATCCCCACTTGTGTCCTGCAGCTTAATCGAAAGCACAAGCTGTCAAACGCGTCACTAAAGCATTCTCTTTTTCCACACATTTCGCTCGCACAATCTGTAGCCTTCAAACTCTGAAAAATGGTCATTTACCACTAGCTGATGTACACAGCTTAGGAAAATTACATCGAGATCCTGTCGAAAGGTTATCACTGTCATCCATATCAAAGTGATCATATTCACTGTCGCTTCTAGTAAGAATCTCCATGATTTCTTCCGTGGTACAAACACAAGGCGTATTCGGGAGGACGATGGTTCGATTTGGGTTTTCCATGGTTTCCCCAAATCACTCCAGGTGAATGCCGGGATGCTTCCTTCAAAAGGCCATAGCCGATTTCCTTCCCATTCCTTGCCCCCCATTCTTTACCATCTCTAAAGACCTTGCTGTTAAGAGACGTTAAGCAGTTAAAAAAAATAATGACTGTATGCCATTTTCTCAGCGAAAACTAAAAGGAAAAGAGCAACACAAATTAGATCGCAGCTGCCAACGCTAAAGGGCCGAACGAGGAAAAAGCTAAACACCCTGGGTGGAAATATGGCTTCATAGCCAGGCCGCTAAGAGGCTAGCGTGTTAACACGTCTGGAGCACAGACAGGGCGGCGAGGCGGCGCGTGTATACACGTCTGGAGCACAGACAGAGCGGCAAGGCAGCGCGTGTATACACGTCTGGAGCACCTGGGCGCAGTAGTAGCCACGCGCGTTAACACGTCTACAGCAGTCAAAGGGTTAACTTTGTAAATCTTATATATATATAAAAATAGACGTGTTTTTTCCTATATTTCACTTTTCAGCCACCACTACCTAGAACAGATCACTGATGTTTGTGGGTAGAAGTAGCATGGAGTTTCCTGTCGTGCACAACGTTGGCTGAATGCCGATAGCTGTGGGGATGTGGGAGATATAATGATTAAAGTTGGTCAGTGCAGGGCGTTTTCATATTTCGACCAAAAATTCGTATCTCCGTATACTTCTCTTTCCTGCCACAACTACATAGCATAGACCTTTGTTGTTTGTGTGTGGAAGTAGAATCGTCTATCCTGTCGTGCACTATGGTTGTTAGATGTCGGTAGCTATGGGGGTGTGGGAGAAATGGGGGTTGAAAGTGGTCAACCTGTGGCAATTTCATACTTCTGCCAAAGACAAAAGTGTCATGGTGTATCACTTTTCAGCGAAAACCATAGATCACAGATAACTGGCGTTTGTGTGTAGTAGTAACACAGAGTCACCTTTCGATCACAACAGCGGCCGAATTTCAGAAACTGTGGTACTGTGGTAGATATGGTGGTTGTTAGTGGCCGACCAAGGATATTTTCGTATTTCGACTGTTTCCGCAAATGTCCCTTTTCTGCCACAACTGCATAGCATAGAGCATTGGTGTATGTGTTTGGTAGTAGAATCGTATCTCATGTAGTGCTCTATGGTTGTTAGATGTCGGTAGCTGTGGGAGTGTGGGAGTTATGGGGGTTGAAAGTGGTCGACCTGGGGCAATTTCATACTTCTGTCAAAGACAAAAGTGTCATGGTGTATCACTTTTCAGCGAAAACTATCGATCACAGATCTCTGGTGTTTGTGTCTGGTAGTAGCACAGAGTCACCTTTCGATCACAACAGTGGCCGAATTTCAGAAACTGTGGTACTGTGGTAGATATGGTGGTTGTAAGTGGCCGACCAATGATATTTTCGTATTTCGACTGTCTCCGCATATGTCACTTTTCTGCCACAACTACATAGCATAGAGCATTGGTGTTTATGTTTGGTAGTAGAATCGTATCTCATGTAGTGCACTATGGTTGTTAGATTTCGGTAGCTATGGGGATGTGGGAGATATGGGGGTTGATAGTGGACGACATGTGGCAATTTCATACTTCTGCCAAAGACAAAAGTGTCATGGTGTATCATTTTTCAGCGAAAACTATAGATCACAGATAACTGGCGTTTGTGTGTAGTAGTAGCACAGAGTCACCTTTCGATCACAACAGCGGCCGAATTTCAGAAACTGTGGTAGATATGGTGGTTGTAAGTGGCCGACCAAGGATATTTTCGTATTTCGACGAAAGGCATGTGTCTCCGCAGATTTCACTTTTCTACCACGACTACATAGCATAGAGCATTGGTGTTTATGTGTGGTAGTAGAATCGTGTCTGTTGTCGTGCACTATGGTTGTTAGATGTCTGTAGCTATGGGGGTGTGGGAGATATGTTGGATGAAAATGGTCGACCTGCAGCAATTTCATATTTCTGCCAACGACGCATGTGTCACGGTGTATCACTTTTAAGTGAAAACTATCAATCGCAGATCACTGGCGTTTGTGTGTGGTAGTAACACAGAGTCTCCCATCGATCACAACGTTGGCCGAAATTCGGTAACTGTGGGAGTGTGTGAGATATGGTGTTTGAAATTGGTCGATCATGAATATTTTCGTGTTTCATCCAAAGACTTGTGTGTATCCGTAAATTTTACCTTGCTGCCAGAAATACATAGCGCAGGACACTGGTACTTGTGTGTGGTAATAGTATCGAGTCTCCCATCGTGCACTAGGGTGGTTAGATGTCTATAGCTGTCAAAATGAATTGTTTACAATCATGAACGTAGCCGTGGGTACTAGCTAGTTTCAATATAAAATAAAATGAAAGATACAATTCATAAAATAAACAAATTTCACAACTGTTTCAAATCAATGAACTTCACTAATGAACTATACATGAAAAAACAGTAACTATCTCGAATCATCCATACAAATGTCCTATTTACAAATTGTGCACTGTAAATTTTAATGTTAAACAAAATAAAAACTTCAAAATTAGTCTTTACGTTGTCAAAATTAGTTACCTGCGGGAACTGGAACATGTTCGTATCTATACGACAAATGCGAGTAACGAAACATGCGAGTAACTAAATGTATTTGTGAGTAATGTTTCGGTACTTCGAGTCAGGTGACAAACCTGTTACTCAGTAACGAATACATCGTTACTTTTACAGCTCTAACAATCCCATGACCCCCTTCACCCTCCTCCTGTCTTGCAATGAATCCCATTCCAGCTCTTTTATCATATCAGTTACTGATTGCACTCTGCGATAATTTCCAGAAACGAATCTAGCAGTGTAGACCCATACTACACTACCATATTCATGCAATGGTGTGACCAAAGTTTTGTAACCCAACTCCTTTACTTCTCTTCCATATCCCCTCATCACTCTCTCCAACAACTGCAGAATTTTGAAACCTTTTACTACTACCTGTCCAATTGTCCTCCCCAATTAAGCTGGTTATCAAATGTTATGCCAAGATATTTGCATTTCAAGTCCTCAACCAGCAATTCTTTCCCTACCTTCTAATCATAATCAACCTTTAGTTTTTTATTTTTGTAACTAATAAGCTGACTCTTCTTTGCACGTATCTTCATCCCATGTTTACCAACCCAACTAGATATCCTGTCCAGATCACCCCGCAACTGTTTACAGTCCTCTACCGTTTTGATCCTTTTATATAGCGTTAAGTCATATGCAAACAATCTAATTTCTGATAGTAAACAATCAACACAATTATTTATTACAATAATGAATAGTAATGGTCCACCCTGCGGCACTCCTTTTTCTACTTCCACTTCCTTTAATACTGCATTTGCAACCCTAACTTTCTGTTTTCTACCATTTTAAAAATTCTCCTCCCCAGCAAATCATTTTCTCATCCACTCCAATAGTTTGTACCTATTTACTACCATTTTATGGCTCAAGCTGTCAAAAGCCTTTGAAAGATCTAGTGCTACACTATCAATCTTGCCTTCCTTGTCCATTTCATTTGTGATATCTTACCTGTATCTCACCAACTGAGATTCGCATGAATATCCTTACCTAAAGCCATGTTGCCTGCTTGAAAACCACTTACGCTCCTCACATATATTTCTGATGTGGTTGCATATCAATCTCTCCATTAATTTACCTTCCACTGATGTCACACTGATCGGCCTATAATTTTCGACTCTATTTCTCACCCCTCCGTTATGTACCGGCACTACTATCACACGTTTCCAGTCATGTGGTAAGCAGCAAGTATCGAGATTCAATTTAAATAATATTTCGAGATAAGGTACAATGTCACATCCGGCTGTCTTTAAGATATCTGTAGTAATATTATCTACATCAGCCGCTTTACGTTTTTTCAGATTTCTTATTTCCTTCATAATATCCTCATAATAAATTTCAAATTTTTTGGTATGTTCATTTCTAATTGTGTTGTTAAGCTCGTTCTCCAAGTTAGACCCTCCTGTTTCTGATTCATTGCCCCTAATGCTCTCACTAAACCAATTACTTAAAATCTCTGCCTTTTTCAAATCCTCAGTAACTTCTTATCCATCCTTATCTACAAGCGCCTCAATGCCCTCCCCTCCCCTCAGTTTTCTAAGTAGCCATAGAAATTTCTATGGTCCCCCTGCACTGACAATACTCTTCATAAACCCATCTTTAGTCACCTTCTGAGATATTATTTACTCCTTGTTTAGTTGTTTTAAATATTCCTTACTACCCTGGTGTCTCTCAACTCTGTTACGTTCTCTTCTTACTAACCTCTTTAACCAACTCACCTCCCTATTGTAGTACACAGGTTCTCTACTTTTCTTGATTTTCTATTTTGGAATAAATGTTTTCTTCCACCTTTCTTATCTTTTCTTTGTACTCTGAAATATCTCTTCAAATTCGAATTTTGTGCCTTTTTATAATTGTACCCATTTCCTCCTTCAATTTTGGCTTCTGGTATATTGAATCCTCTAATATCCATCACAACTGCTTTGTGATCACTTATTAATTCAGTTACTTGACACCCCACAAGGTTACCATCGGGCTTTATTAGGAATAAATCCAAAATCTTTTGTCCCCTAGTGTTCTCCTCTACCACTTGTGTAAATCCTTCTTCCCTTATTAAGGTATTTGCAAATCTCTGTTCTTGTGTTATTAATCGTGTTTCCTACACTGTAAATTTAAATCCCCACCAATAATGACCATTCTATTCTTACCTCTATACCAGCGATAGAAGTAAGAATTCTGAATCCCCACTTATTCCTTAGTAAAACATTAAATGTTGATGACTGGGACATGCTGGACAAATTATCATGCCCATAATGAATTTGAAAAAAACTAAGAACAAACAACTGGTCAAGTTCTCCAAACTAGAGGAAAAGCAGCATCCAAAATTAGATTAGAATCTGTTAAAAAGATGTGTGGTCAACCTCACAGGCGAGTCGATAGACATTGAGACGAATTCAGTTCTTACCAAAGGACTTAATTTTGCTATTGCGCCAGCAAAGTTACCAGTGGATGAAATCATTGCTGCAGTGAAATCTTCAATTTCTTCTCTTTCACCAGATGATGCTCAAGAGATTCACAGTGAAACAGTAAGGATATTATCAATTGTTAAACCACCTCCGCAGAACCTCACTTGGGGGGAACGATACGCATTGCATCGGTTGAGAGAGAGAGAGAGAGAGATTACATTGTGGTGTTACCCGCTGACAAAGGAAATTCTTCAGTGGTTATGACCGAGCGTGGTGGTGTAACGGATAGCGTTCTGGCCTCACATTCGGGAGGACGGCGGTTCGAATCCCCGTCCAGGCATCCAGATTTGGGTATTCCATGGTTTCCCAAATCACTCCAGGCAAATGCCGGGATGCTTCCTTAAAAAGGCCATGGCCGAATTCCTTCCCATTCCTTGTCCCCCATCCTTTCCCGTCTCTAAAGACCTTGCTGTTGAGAGACGTAAAGCATTTTTAAAAAATTTTTTAAAAAAATGCAGTGGTTATGTATGCAGAAGAATACCACCGAAAGATAGAGGTGTTATTGCAAGATGGAACGTATGGAATGTTGCCAACAAACCCTCTCCAGAAGATTCAACGTAATGTTGCAACTAAAATACAGGAAGCAACCTTAATCGAATTGGAGGTCAATTGAAAATTAACCAATTCGAATCACCTGATGCCATGTTTGTATTGCCTTCCCAAGATACACAAGGACAGGGTGTGATAAGTTAAAGACTCTGACTAACTCTACTTTTACAATTTGGAATTATTCTTATTTTATAAATAGGATCAATGACAGACGTGTGTAAGACAACGAAATACTAGTAAGCTTCGATGTCACATCACTGTTTACAAATGTGCCAATTGATGAAACCATCAACATCATCAGGGAACAACTAGAAAATCTCAGCCTGCCGGAAGAATGGGAGCCACTAACTGAATTCTGCCTAGGGACTACTTTCTTTCAAGTTAAGAATGACATCTACCATCAAAATGTGGGAGCAGCGATAGGTTGCCCACTGACTCCAATCATGGCTGATGTGTTTATAGAGGCATTTGAGGCTGAAGTGGTCAATAATCATAATCTAAAGCCATTTTAATGGCTGCATTACATGGACGACACATTTTTTATCTGGCCTTACGGGCGAGAATCCCTCCAGGCCTTCTTCCAACACTTAAACAGTGCTCATGACAAAATTAAGTTCACCATAGAAGTTTAGGTGGACAAACAACTTCGCTTTATGGACGTGATAGTGAAGTGGAAGGAAGATAGCTTCCTGGGCCACTGAGTTTATTGCAAGCCCACGCACACGAATCGTTATTTGCATGCAGCCTCTCGCCACCATCCAGCAGTGAAACACAGAATTCTAAAAACTTTAACCATTCGTGCTTCCATAGTCAGTGACGAAGCGAGCATAGCTGCTGAAAAAGAAATTTTGAAGGAGACATGTCTGGCCAACAGCTACAGCCTTAATGTTATCAATAAGGCCACCGCAAGGCTTGAACCTCAAGCACTACCTTGTGCTCCAGCACTGGAAGTTGAAGCCAGAAGAAGACAAACAGATGGACCCATGGCAGTATTACCCTATGTTCAGGGGGTGACGGAAAAATATCCATATGATATACAGAGCGCCTAGGAAGATTTCTGATGTGCTCATAAAGGTTAAAGACAGGAGGGAGAAACTGCAGGCAGCGGGCATGTACCAAATACCCTGTAGCTGTGGCCAAGTGTATATCGGCGAGACTGGACAGACTGGTCAAGAAAGGCTGTGTGAACACATAAGACAACTTAAAAATAATTACGTCAACAAATCAGCTGTAGCACAACATTCAGCTGACAGTGGGCACACAGTTTTATTTAGTGACACTAGTGTTCTGCTTCTTGAAAGCAGATGGTGGCCCAGGCATATCAGAGAAGCGCTAGAAATTAAAAAGAGATCAGATAATATTAACGCAGACGGCAGGCTACAACTTGACCAAATATGGTCATGCTTGATTAGGAAAGCGCGGGCTGCCAACTCCCATGAGATCGGCCATGCTGGTGGCGGTAGCTTGAGTGACGTCACTCCAAACAGTTAGCGCGCTCTTCGGGAGCTATATAAAGGTGACAACTACTCCAGCCTTGACAGTCCTGTGAAGAAGGCCACCAAATGATGGCCGAAATGTTAGGTTTTCATAAATTGACGTGGTTCAACCCGGTCAACCAAGACAACATCGACATTGACAATAATTAAGGGAAGTAAAGGGGAAGAGAGACTGGGTTTTTGTAAAACTAATGTTGACAGTATTTTTCTCTTTGCTTTAAAGAATATATTTACAAAGTTCCATCGAAATCGGGTAAAAAACTATGGGTATGCATAAAAATGAAGGGGTGTACAGGGGGGGAGGGTATGGTTTTTGGAAGTTTTCTTTTCAGAAACCTTATATATATTTAAAAAAAAAAAAAAAAAAAAAAAAAAAAAAAAAAAAAAACACATATATTTGCCAACTTTTGTGGTGATCAGTCAAAAGGTGTCAACTGTAGCTTTGTGTAAAAAAAACTTTAACAAAAATTAAGGGAATGTAACTGAATAGAGGGGTTTGGTTTGGCAAACAAAAAGTCGATGGTATTTTTCTCTTTATTTTAAATTATAAGTATGAAAAGTTTAATTGAAATTGGATAAAAACTGTGGATTTGTACAAAAATCAAAAGTGGCAACGGGATGGTTTTTGGATTTTTGTTTGGTCAGAAACCTTCTCAGTGCAAAAATACATATATGTGCCAACTTTCATGATGATCGATTAAATGGTGTCAACTGTATCTTTGTGTAAAGAACAATGACAAAAATTAGGGGGGTCGAAAGGGGAAGAGGGGTTGGTTTTTGTAAACCAATTGTAGACATTATTTCTCTCCTTGTTTTAAAGTATACGCATGCAAAGTTTCATCGATATCTCATAAAACTGTGGGTTTCTATAATGATAATTGGAAATTAGGAGTGGAGTGGTTAAAAGGTGAGAGGGTCGGGCTTTTGCGAATCAAATTTTGAATCTAAACCATTCTTGAATCTACTTAATCACACACAAAATTTCATAAAAATCGGTCCTGCCGTTTGGGAGGAGTTCAGTGACATACAAACGGACAGAAGAAATGCTGATTCCTTCTGTTTCTTTTCGCAATATAGTTTCCTGTTTTGCTAAGCAAGCGCTTATTCTCTTTAGCTTATCAACTCAGTCCATACTACTCTCTCTTTTTTTATTTTATCCACACCCCTTGTCGCTGGCCAGCAATCCCCGAGCCCCCAATCAGCTACCAACCTTTACCTTGTGGCAACGATGTTTTACTGTTGAGACAGGGCCATAAACCCAAAAATTCCAGAGCTTGGTACGTGTGTTTCTATCTGTGTTTTGACACTATTCTGGCATCAGCTGTAGTAACCAATGGTTATTTTCCTTCTTATGTACGGCTCTGATTGTGAAACAGTTACTGAAATCTGAGGAATTGTGGTAGCTAGACCAGGTGGTAAATTGTCAATAGATTTTTTTGTCCGCTATGGTCTCAGCATGTCCCAAGAACTTCCTGAACCATATCTGTGTGTATTTTCTGTAGAATTTGGCCTACCACACATTCTGTACACCAAGCAACCCCTGGACTTCATATTTATTCTTAGGTTGTAGGTCTTTTAATGTGATACAGTATGTTATTTGCAGATGCATTGTTGAGGCACTTTTTTGTGAATTCAAATAATTTTTATTGCTGTTAAGTAGTCCTGGATTTTAATTTTTACCATTAAAATATTTTTATAATACTGACCCAAAGTGGGTGGCTGTTCAAGAAATCGCCAATCCGTTCTGAAGCAAGCGTGGCGATTATGCTTCACCCCTTTAAGCAACTATGATGAGCGGCATTATTGGAAAACAATCCGGTGGTAAAACGGCCCCCAACTTGGGAGGAGCTACATTAATGTCAGCAGTCAAAGTTCCTAAACAGCAAACCAGACAGAAAAACAGCAAATAATTAATATCTGCACTTACAACTGCAGGTCTCTTGAAGAAGAATACCGACTTACAGAGTTGGAAGGCACACTCCAAAAAATCAAATGGAGTATAGTGGCCTTCAGTGAGGTTAGACGTCCAGAGGAAGGATGTATGAAACTTAAATTGGGCCACATCCTGTACCATTATGGAAACTCACTGGGAAAGCTAAATGGAATGGGCTTCCTGATAAACCGTAGTGTGAAAAATAAAGTTAAACTAATAGAAGGCATTTTAGGTCGAGCAGAAGAGTAGTGATACAACTATCAAATTGCAACAAAATACAAATACTGCAGGTATATGCTCCAACATCCTTGCACTCATATGATGAAGTAGAGTCTTTCTACGAAGATATCACGACATTGCACAACAGACGCAATGACTGCCATTTCCAGATTATTATGGGACACTTCAATGCCATGAAAGGCACCAAGAAACAAGGAGACACTATGGTCAGAATACTAACAAGGAATGACAGAGGGGAACGACTTGTGCAGTTTGCAGAGCACGCAAAAATGCACGTCATGAATACATTTTTTAAAAAGCATCAAAGTTGGAAGTGCACGTGGAGAAGTACAGATTATAAAACTAAAAATGAAATAGACTACATTCTGTCCAATAGCCGACATTTTGTTCAAGACATCACTGTTCTTAATCAATTCAACACCGGAAGCGATCACAGGCTGGTCCGAGCAGAACTTAGGATTTGCATAAAACAGGAAAGGCGGAAGCTAATAAAAGGCACCGATAAAACATCAGTAAATATAATCCATCTCACCTCAAAGACAGACATTTTCCAACGCACACTATCAGACAAACTAGCTACCTCTGCCAATGGAAATTTAGCATCAACTATAAACACATTGGCCATATAAATTGCTGGCACTGTTAAAACCACCAAATTAAGTAAAATTAGCAATGACACAAAAACTCTCCTGAATAAACGAAGGAAAATGAAAGCAGGGTGGCCACAGACCTGGAAAACATGGAAAATCTGGAATTATCAGGGAATTTAAAGCAACCTGGAAATATCAGGGAATCCAAGTAATTTCAAAAATTATCAGGGAATTTTAATTTCAACAACCCAAAATTTGGAAATTTTTTGATAATTTATTTTAATATTGAACTTTTGCATTAAATAATTCAGATATTTTTGACATAAAATAGCCAACAAATGCCACATTTACACTAGCAGCTTGTATCTGGTCTTGCGCTTCATAGAGATACGACGACGAGTTGTTCGTATGCGATTGCTGACATGAACTCTCTCTGGAACTCAGCATTAGAAATTATATTTTTTAAAAAAAAGGTTAATGACATCTAAATCAGAATTATAGTACTGCATGTAAAATGAGAAGTTATATTTTTTACTGAATAAAACAGCAATTGTACGGTATTAAGTTTATAAAGGTGTTTTTATATTTCAATAAACAGTTTTACAATTTCAGGCAAAGTGTTTCAAAAAAATTGAATTTGTGGAGAGTCCTGTAGAATGTCACAAGCTGGTTTTGAAGTTCTTTTGAGAAAAATTGAACCTTTAATATCAAAACAAAAGCCTAGAATCAAGATACCAATGCCAGCAAAAATGTGAATAGCGATAATTATATGGCTTTATAACTTTTTTGTATCAATGATATAAGGTGAATTAAAGCAGGAACAAAATAATATGTAAGATCATGCAAATACTAACCAGAGGTCTAAATATGTAGGATTTATAAAGTTTTGTGTCATTCAGAGTTCTTTCAAATGCTGAATCGGTGTGACAGTATAAACATCGTGCTCGAGCCTTTGACTCGCATCAAATAAACCGCTGCAAAGGCAAGCGGCACAGGCAAGCAACCACGCAAGGTGAGCCTAAACGATTTCACGGTTTATACAAACTCGTGTTCATGCTATCTTCCGTAGACTCGTGGAAACTTACGCGAAAGTGTTAACTCAGCAACAGAAGAAATTGAAGATGGAACAAAAGAAGCTACAATAACTGAACCAGAAGTTTTGAAAAGAAAAGTGTAGCATAAAAAAGGCATAAAACATCTAAGCTTTTGACTGAGTCAAGTTACTGATGAACAATTTAAAAATCTTCAATTATTTTATCTACCAAATATTGAAAGATTACTAATTTGTTCCAGTTCATATTACTCATTATCTTCAATGAATTCTTCAAGGGTGTCCAGCCGGATGGACACCCATGAAGAATTCATTGAATCAATACACCGGGAAAGTCTCCATTTACATACTCATTATCTTATTTTTGTGCTACTCATTTTTAATTAAGCTTCATAAGATTATTAAATTAGTTATAAAATATTCAAATAAACTTTCTTAAACGTTTCTTTTTCTAATTTTTTGAGTTTTATACCAGATTTAATTATTTACAATCAAAATTTAATTAAAACTTTAAATATCTTAATCATGCAAATAAACTTTCTAAATCAGGGAAAAATATGACACATTTTTCTGGAAAACTTGGAAATATCAGGGAATTTTCAAATCATTGCCTTGTGGCCACCCTGGAAAGTAAAACCTGAAAAAAATCTAATTGAATATGCTGAACTGTGCAATACCATTAGAAAAGAAATGACAACTCACATCAAGAAATATAATGAAAACCTAGTTAGATCACTTATAGAAAACAAGAAAGGCTATAAGAAAGCAAAGCAAAGATTAATGATAGGAAGGAAACAAATAATAGCTTTAGATGATGATAACGAATGTATTACAGACAAGACTCCAGTATTGGAACATATCAGGAACTTCTATCAGACCTTATACAGCAAGCAAGATGAAAATCCTTTAATCACATCATTCCCAGACTCACCTATCCCTGAAGTCCTCCCATCTGAAGTTAGAAGGGCAGTGCATGAAATGAAAAATGGATCAGCTAGTGGTTATGATGGCCTATGGATTGACATGCTCCAATTAACTGGAGAAGAAAACATACAGGCACCTAGCTAAGGTATATTCACAATGCCTCGAAGTTAAAAATATCCCATCCAGCTGGAACAAAGCAATGATTGTGTTGCTACACAAAAAAGGCAGTCATTAGAATATTAAAAACTACCGTCCCATCAGCCTCCTTCCCATCATTTACAAAGTGTTTACAAAGGTCATCAATAACCGCATCAGTTCTACCTTGAACACAGTACAACCAATTGAACAGCCTGGCTTTAGGTGAGGATTCAGCACGGTAGATCACATCCAAGACATCCATGAAGTAATAAGTCGAGCAAATGAATACCAGATGCCACTCTGTTTGGCCTTTATCAATTTTGAAAAAGCTTTTGACTCAGTCCATCAATCAGCAATCATGCAAGCCCTTCTAGAACAAGGAGTGAATCCAGGCTCTATCAACATACTGTACAATATCTACTGCACTTCCACTGCCTTTGTCAGTGCTGATGAAGCCACCAAAGAGTTCCCAGTAGAAAGAGGGGTAAAACAAGGAGACTATATATCCCCCAAACTATTCACATCAGTCCTGGAGTTTGCAATGTCAAAAATCCAATGGCAAAACAGAGGGTTGAGAATACATGGAAGAAGTCTCAACAACTTAAGATTCGCTGATGATATAGTTTTACTCTCAAACAGTCTGGAAGAGCTAAAAGAACAGATAAATGAACTAGGGGCACTTTGCAGCGAAGTGGGCTTAAAATAAATGTGTCAATAAGCAAAATCATGCAAAAACAAATGGGCAGCTATTTCTTGTTTGAAATTTGAAAGCAATAATAATTAGCCCTACCAATTGGTTACTAGCCAAGAGGTAGCAAGTCTGGAAACACACCTGGAATTTATTGACTTCAAAAAGCTTTTGATACAATCGACAGAAGAAAACTTTGGCAAATTCTGGTGGAAAGGAACACCCCACCACAGATCATAAAAGCAATTCAAAACATCTACATCCAAAATGTAATCACAGTCAGAACCGGACAACAGCTGTCGGAATGGAAACCCATTAATTGAGGAGTGAGACAAGGGTGTTGCCCATCACCACTTTTATTCAGCATACTAGTGTAAGTCCATGACTGTTTTTTGTGTATCGTCATGTGTCTAGAATAGTTCCAGTTTTTACGATGAAAGATTATGACCAGTTGATCTGATCTGGCCAAATATAAGCTTAACCTGTGTTTCACCCTTAGGATGAATAAAATCTCTTGAGCTTGAAGAACTCAGAAGTCTTAATAAAAGTAGGTATTAAACACGGACAGGAACGATCGGGCTATCATGTAACTGTTTGAAAGGTCATACACTCAATCTTGCTTAAATATGAACTTGACTTGTATTTGACCCTTCAAGTTCACTCTGCAAACTTTTAAAAAAAATCCTGTTTGCGTCAAAAGCATCACATTGTTTATTATTGAGACTGGGCAAACACTCATAATGTAAACATTGGTCATAGTATCTGTGACGGCCAGAGAAGTTAATACACATTCCATATTATGAAACAGTTGAGCAACTCCGCAGAAATAAGTTGCCAGAATAGTCGATTCGGTGACACATTTGGTCTGATGTCCCTTAATATAACCTATTAACTCACAGCGAACATGAATGAAGACCAATAACGAAAGTGGTCAGTAAAATGCCTAAAAAGCAAATGAACCGTAATGCATAAATTTTGGTCAAGCAACAACATTAGTGAAAGTTGTAATTAAACTGAAATTTATCCTAAGCTGAAATGGTTACAGCAAAGACTATGAGTAATTTTTGAGTTTTTAAAGTTGCTTTAATTAGTAACATGTTACTGAAAAGCAGATCCACATTTTTTTCAGCTGCAAAATTTATTAAAACACTAAGAAAAGCAAACTTAATGAATGTATTATGGCAATTAATTTGGTAGCAGTTGCTTAGTTATTAAATTGTAGACATAACCACGAATTCCTTCTAATGGTATCTCTGGTCGCTGTTTAGTGAGCAAAGGCTGACACGTGACACCGTTCTCCAGCCAATAACTATCAAGGCGAGTGGGTGACCTTACGAAATTATATGGTAGATATATAAACAAAATCATTAGTGACTGGTGACAAAAATCCCCTGGCAGAATCAAAATAGACAGACAGACAAACCTGGACACATTACTGTTTGGAGATGACCAAGTGCTTTTTGCTGAATCAGAAGATGACCTGCAGAGATAGGTATATAACCTCCACAAGGCAGAAGAAGAGTACAGCATGGAGATCTCCCTCAATAAAACCAAGGTTATGGCCTTTGTCGGGGGGGGGGGGGGAACCACAGAAGAACCAAAATCTCAATAGACAACACGCCCATAGAACAAGTAGCAGAATTTAAATACCAATGTTACAACCTCAGGTACAGCCTAGAAACCGATAAGCAACAAAAAAATCACAAATTTCATGAAAGTTACAGCAATAATAAATAACACCTTCAGACCATTCTCTTGTTCAACAGCACACAAGAATAAGGCTATATAACATGCTGCCTAAATCTGCGGCAGCGAGGCCTGGACACTACACAAAGGTTATGAGCGGAGACTAGCAGCAGCTGAGATGCGATTCATAAGGAGAACAATTGGCTACACATTACAAGACAGAAAGAGATATGATGAAATCCTTAAAGAGCTCAAAGTCAAACCAATTCTCCAAACTGTACAAACCTTCAGAACATCTTGGACTAAGGAAGAAGACGGACCGGATCCCACGAAAAAATTCTCAAATACCATCCAGAGCCAGGAGAGATGTAGGAAGACCACCAAGAAGATGGATTGAGACCGTAACAGGCCACCAGACCAATACTGGGTAGGAAGAAGAAGAAGAAGACAAATGGGCAAAAAAAGACAAAGATAAGGCAGAGACGAAAAATGCTGGTATTGAGTCCGAAGAACAGTACATCTATATTGGCCAGCTGATCAACATGAATGGCCATTCAAAGCCTGAGAGCTACAGACGCATAAAGCTGGGCTGGAGAGCATACGGAAGAAATTCCATAGTTTTTAAATCTAACATGCCAGTACATCTTAATAAAAAAAAACAAGTATTTGAACAATGTGTATTACTGGTCCTCACATATGGCTGCCAGACTTGGACCCTAAATAGTCACACAAAGCAAAAATTTGAGAACTGCCCAGTGAAGTATGGAAAGAGCAATGCTAGGGTTTACAAGAAGAGACAGGAAAAGGGTCGTGCACATTCATTCAATAACCAAAGTGACAGACATCTTAAAAGTCATGACCCAAAAATGGCAATGGTCTGGTCATATTGCTCGCAAAAGAGATGACAGATGGACTACAGAAGTACTGGATTGGATACCAAGAAACCTGAAAAGAGGAAGAGGAAGACCCCTCGATCACTGGGATAGGGATATACGTTGAGTTACAGGCGTGAACTGGAAGAGGGTTGCTCAAGATCGATCAGTCTGGAAGGAACTACAACAAAACTATGTAGAATTAAATTCTAATTTATAGCTCATTTGACTTAAAGTGGCTACATCCTGAAATAAGGATTTATAAAGCTGTAATAATAATAATAATAAATACTAAAGTTAGTTAAGAGTAATTATTGTCAGTAAGTATTGTATTCCTTAGCAAATGGAATAGTTAATGTATGGAATCAATTAACTACAATCAGTCGTAAATTCTAAAAGTGTCAACATGTTCAGAAATAATCTTAATTATTGGCATAATACACAGGTATAAAATGTGTATATGCAGGCAAAATCAGATTAACAGCTGCCTGATATATAAACAATAAAGAAATAAATATTAAACATCAGGCTGTAGATCTATAATTACTGTAAACTGTGGTTTCTTTTTAAGGATTTAGTTTAAAGATTGTTGATGGTAATATGAGAAAGAGATTTTTAATTTTAAATTAAAATGATATTTGTTTTTATATTTTTGCAGGATTGCATCCGCTTTTGTGCAGATGCGTGCTATCCAGAAACTGAAAGTATGGGATTTCACTTAAGAAACAAGATGGAACTAAATGATTCACAGCTGTTAAAATTATCTAGTATTCTGGACTCCAACTGAACACAGATCAGACCAACTAAAACAGAAAATAACTTCCTTTGAGTAGTAATGTTCCATTCAACCTGTGATATAAAAAGTGTATACATTTACAATACTGCACATGGAATATATCAGTTGAAAATCCAAAAGCACTTATTAATGGTAGTGCTGAAATGAATATCATAAGTTACCCAAAAGTAAATTACAGTAAAGCATTGATAATCCGAATACCAATTATCCAAACAACATTTTTATTTTTTTAATGATTGGTGCTCTGTTTTACAGAAGTATCAACTTTGTTATTATTTACAGATTTACAGTACACTTTTGCACACATTTTGAACAGAAATTCCACTAACAAAGAATAAGGTACAATGAGTTTTACACCTTGCATGTGTTATTGTATTATCGTTGCAATATCCTCGTGGCCATCCAGATACGGGCTTTGATGCTGAATGTTTATTGTAACCAAAGGCAGGGCCGGCGTTAGGGGGGGTTCAAAAGTACCCGGGCCCCGCCGTCTGATGGGGGGCCCGATCAATGATACGCCCATTGTCGCCTAGTCATTTTGTAGAGCTAAAAAAAAAAAGGTTGCCCATTTTACCCCGGGCCCGAAATTCCTAGCGCCGGCCCTGACCAAAGGCATATCCAGGATCAGAGCTAGAGGGGGGCAAGATTTCAGCTAGAGGGCAGCAACTCATGTTGGTTTCGAGGAAGTGGGGTGGGGCACTGAAACATGAAGATTTCTTACAAAATAAAACTAAAACCTATTGAGGAAACTATTTTTATTATTGATTAATATAATAATCCAGTCAATCTTTCCTCTCACAAAGTGCTGCTTAGCCAGTTCTTCACTCGTCAAAGCATACTGAAGGCAACTTAATTTTTCTTTAAGGGAGGGGGACAGCAGCTCCCCCCCCCCTTGCCCCTCGCTGGATGCGCCCATGGTTGTAACCACAATGGGACAACAATTCTTCCAATGTGCTGGTATTTTTTAAATTATTTTAGAAATCTGAAACACGCCGTGTTCGTCCTGAGCCATTGTTATTGAGTTGCTGTGTTGGTGAGTTCTGTTGACTTTAGTATCTTGCACCAAAATTATACGTCTATAGTAGCATAATGTTCATCTTCTGAAAGGAAGCATAAGTGTTGTCGCGAAATAATCGCGGGAACACTTAGATACGATAAGTTGTGGCAACGTGAGTGGCGTAGGAAAGCGCCGTAGGGCTACGTGACCGGACAGCGGAGGCTGCCGGTGAAGCAACGCCAAGAAAGTCCACAAAATATAAACAAGGCTACGTGGCCTCCGGCGGAGGTCGTCTATGAAGCAACAAAGTATAAACATCGGGAGATCACCAGGCCGGGCGTGAAGGTATACGTGACCTAACGCAGTGGAGAAACCGGATGGCGTACGTGACGGATGCTACGGAAAGAGTAGAGCAGAGTGGACCCGAGCAGGGCATGGTAACTACCATCAGTAGTTCGACTCCAATCAACGATGCTTCGATGTAGAAGCAGGACTTAGACTTTGCATCGCGCACCTCCATAAGAACTTAGTCAGGCTTCGTGAGCTGTAACATTGTCTCTTCAATTTCTGCATTTCTACTTACTTTACCTCATCCATCCCACACCGAGTTCCCTAGTTTGAAGTTAGATATCCACTTGTAGTTGAGATTATTAACTCCAAGTAGACAAACCCACTCAGATTTAATATCAATCTCCCATGTTCCGAACCGCTCGCGGAAGAACTTAGCCAACCAGACATAACAGTGTCTTCAAAATGAAGCAGAGAGAAATAAGAGATTTCTTTTGCTTGGAATATATAAAATTAAAATGTAACGAATGTAATTTTAAAGACAAAATAAAAATTATAAACACTGTAACTATACAAATAGAAAATCTGAATAAATTAATAATCCAAACCACCCTTGCTCCCAATTAGTTCAGATTATCAACGCTCTGCTGTACTTTGCATCCTCTTTCAGAAATGTTTTATAGTAAGCAGTTAAATAGTGAAAAATGGTTGTACTCACCCAAAACTTAAATTTTTATATCTGTTTCTTATTTGCAACAATTCTTTTATGTATTTTTTCTCAAGAGTTTGAAACGATTACTAAATTTTCTTGCTCATATATAAGAGAAAACCTGCAACTATGACCCCAAATTAATTATATCTGTAGTAATAGTTTTGTAACTTCGAAATAAAGATGCTTGCAACCAAAAATATGTTAGAGAGAGAGAAATACAGTTACTTTCCATAGCAGTCAGCTAAGCAAAACAGTAAGGAATGGATTACATAATAGTAAAAAATGTATATTAAATGTATTGTCAGGCCTCTTTGCATTGAATATATAAAGATATATATATGTGTAGACCTTCTGAAATTAGAAGAAAAGGTTCTAAAATATTTACATCACGCCGGGAAAGTCATCATCTCTGATCATTCTTTCATTTGTGGATTTGTTCATGCCTTCAGATTCTTTCATATAAGTGGAAAAACAAAAAGGGGGATGCAGTTAGTCTATCTTGCAACTGTATCTCTTTGACATGTTTTATTCACAAATTCTTTATGTACATAATAATATCAACAATAATCCAAAAATAATTTATCTATTCAACAATAGTCCCTTTAGGAATAGTCTGCAGATACTTGCCTTGGTGGTATTTGAACCATCCAGGCAAACTACTCTGGGAATTTTATAAAACTTAGTGGCTACACTTGTTTGTATTAAATAATTCTTGTTGAAAATTGCATATCATTTGTGGTCAAGTAGTTTATGCTTTCACTAAAGTTTACTATTTACTTAATTTCTTTTATTTAATCTCTAATGGCACAGCCTTTTTTCATAATTAATTTACTTGTTAATTAAACTGTTAAAATTTATTTACAAACATCAGTGTCTGGTATTTACAAAGAATCTCTTGTAGTGATATAGTTTTTTGATCCTATCATAACAAGTTTGCAGGTAGGAGGACAGTGGCTATTGTTGATTGGATAACTGATGCACTGCCTGCACTGAAAGTATTAAGAACAATTAATAAAGATACTTTTCTATGAAACTGCAAGTTCTGTGGTTCATTTAGTTTTATCAAAGTGGAATTTGTTGGAAACAAATAACTAGGAGATTTAATTAATTTTATTTCATACTACAAACAAAATGTGATAGGTTTATTTGAAATAATGACAATTGGAAAATGTTCATTGTAGTTCACTTTCATTAAGATTTAAATATTAGTGCTGCCAGACACAAAATATAATGCTACTGTAATGTTAATCACCAAAAATCAGATTATGAATTTCCAAAGTTGCCTAAGTTCAAATAAGGGAAATACAATATTCAGGTTTGTAGCAGTCCTAAGTTCTAACAAACTAAAAAAAGTCAATTTCAGTATACTCAATTTGAAATAAAATATGAAATTTATTGCAGACAAGAAAGAATAAAAATACAAAGCTATTTAGTTAAAATATAAATGGATAAAGCCTTAAAACATTACACAAACAAATAAATGGAATTGGCTATTGGCAGTGCTGCTGAGCTGTTTCAAACAGTGATATACTTCTCAGAGAAAGTCATGAAATTTGTCCATCTTATTGCCATAACAATTCACACCAATACTACATTGATGGAATTCATTATTTCTAAAAGCTGTTTATTATTATTATTTTATTACAAGCCATTACCCCTCTTCATATATAACCAAAATCTGAAAATGAGCTACGGTTTTAAAGATTTAGGTCTCCCCTTTGGTCATATCATATTTTAAGAAAGGAGTATTTCCGAATTTTGATCCTTAAAGGGGAAAGTTTTTATTATTTCTAAAATGTGATTTCCCCCCCCCCTCCCCTTTATCACCATTGATACCTAACCAAAATTAACAAATGAGGTATCACTTAAAAGATTATGGATTCTGCTTTGGTCACATATTTTAAGAAAGGAATTTTTTGTAATTCAACTTAAAAAGAACTAAGGTTTATTATTTCCATAATGTTATTTTTTATAATGAACAATTTATCTCCCTTGATACCTAACCAAAATCGTTAAATGAGTATCATTTTAAAGATTAAGAACTCAGCTTTGCTTACATCACATTTTAAGGAAGAAATTTTTTCTGAGTTCAAATATTAAAGGGAAAAAGTATTAATGTTTTTGTCACGAGGGCTCCACATTGAAAATATCATAAATTAAGATTTTTTTTTTCGGAATTTGACCTTTGAAAGACAAAAGTAATAACTATGAATATTGCATGTATGAGACAGTTCAAGACCAAGTCATTAGGTAGCAGCAGCACGTATCACAGAGATATTAATAAACTGCTTTACTGGAATTCACAAGGATTGAGCACATTACTGATAGCTTTTCCTAATTGTTTTGTAAAACGTTGCAAGTATTTTGCTACATACCGTGACAATAAAATAGAAAATATTCATTCATACAGTCTTGATCACGGTAAGATCTGTGATAACATAATAAAGGTTGTGGCTTAATTTAGTTATTAAATTCATTATGGTTGTAGCAGTCCCATCTACTGCACATTTACAGATTCATTTGACCCCAGTCGCCAGTCAAGTGGTTTATGTTGAAAGAAAGGTTAAATCTTATATATATATAAAAATAGACGTGTTTTTTCCTATATTTCACTTTTCAGCCACCACTACCTAGCACAGATCACTGATGTTTGTGGGTGGAAGTAGCATGGAGTTTCCTGTCGTGCACAACGTTGGCCGAATGCCGATAGCTGTGGGGATGTGGGAGATATAATGATTAAAGTTGGTCAGTGCAGGGCGTTTTCATATTTCGACCAAAAATTCGTATCTCCGTATACTTCTGTTTCCTGCCACAACTACATAACATAGACCTTTGGTGTTTGTGTGTGGTAGTAGAATCGTCTTTCCTGTCGTGCACTATGGTTGTTAGATGTCGGTAGCTATGGGGGTATGGGAGATATGGGGGTTGAAAGTGGTCGACCTGTGGCAATTTCATACTTCTGAAAAGACAAAAGTGTCATGGTGTATCACTTTTCAGCGAAAACTATAGATCACAGATAACTGGCGTTTGTGTGTAGTAGTAGCACAGAGTCACCTTTCGATCACAACAGCGGCCGATTTTCAGAAACTGTGGTACTGTAGTAGATATGGTGGTTGTCAGTGGCCGACCAAGGATATTTTCGTATTTCGGCTGTCTCCGAATATGTCACTTTTCTGCCAAAAACTACATAGCATAGAGCATTGGTGTTTGTGTTTGGTAGTAGAATCGTATCTCATGTAGTGCACTATGGTTTGTTAGATGTCGGTAGCTATGGGGGTGTGGGAGATATGGGGGTTGAAAGTGATCGACCTGTGGCAATTTCATACTTCTGCCAAAGACAAAAGTGTCATGGTGTATCACTTTTCAGCGAAAACTATAGATCACAAATAACTGGCGTTTGTGTGTAGTAGTAGCACAGCGTCACCTTTCGATCACAACAGCGGCCGAATTTCAGAAACTGTGTTACTGTGGTAGATATGGTGGTTGTAAGTGGCCAACCAAGGATATTTTCGAATTTGGACTGTCTCCGCATATGTCACTTTTCTGCCACAACTACATAGCATAGAGCATTGGTGTTTGTGTTTGGTAGTAGAATCGTATCTCATGTAGTGCACTATGGTTGTTAGATGTCGGTAGCTATGGGGGTGTGGGAGACATGGGGGTTGAAAGTGATCGACCTGTGGCAATTTCATACTTCTGCCAAAGACAAAAGTGTCATGGTGTATCACTTTTCAGCGAAAACTATAGATCACAGATAACTGGCGTGTGTGTGTAGTAGTAGCACAGAGTCACCTTTCGATCACAACAGCGGCCGATTTTCAGAAACTGTGGTACTGTGGTAGATATGGTGGTTGTAAGTGGCCGACCAAGGATATTTTCGTATTTCGACTGTCTCCACATATGTCACTTTTCTGCCACAACTACATAGCATAGAGCATTGGTGTTTGTGTTTGGTAGTAGAATCGTATCTCATGTAGTGCACTATGGTTGTTAGATGTCGGTAGCTATGGGGGAGTGGGAGATATGGGGATTGAAAGTGATCGACCTGTGGCAATTTCATACTTCTGCCAAAGACAAAAGTGTCATGGTGTATCACTTTTCAGCGAAAACTATAGATCACAGATAACTGGCGTTTGTGTGTAGTAGTAGCACAGAGTCACCTTTCGATCACAACAGCGGCCGTATTTCAGAAACTGTGTTACTGTGGTATATATGGTGGTTGTAAGTGGCCAACCAAGGATATTTTCGAATTTCGACTGTCTCCGCATATGTCACTTTTCTGCCACAACTACATAGCATAGAACATTGGTGTTTGTGTTTGGTAGTAGAATCGTATCTCATGTAGTGCACTATGGTTGTTAGATGTCGGTAGCTATGGGGGAGTGGGAGATATGGGGATTGAAAGTGATCGACCTGTGGCAATTTCATACTTCTGCCAAAGACAAAAGTGTCATGGTGTATCACTTTTCAGCGAAAACTATAGATCACAGATAACTGGCGTTTGTGTGTAGTAGTAGCACAGAGTCACCTTTCGATCACAACAGCGGCCGTATTTCAGAAACTGTGTTACTGTGGTATATATGGTGGTTGTAAGTGGCCAACCAAGGATATTTTCGAATTTCGACTGTCTCCGCATATGTCACTTTTCTGCCACAACTACATAGCATAGAACATTGGTGTTTGTGTTTGGTAGTAGAATCGTATCTCATGTAGTGCACTATGGTTGTTAGATGTCGGTAGCTATGGGGGTGTGGGAGATATGGGGGTTGAAAGTGATCGACCTGTGGCAATTTCAAACTCCTGCCAAAGACAAAAGTGTCATGGTGTATCACTTTTCAGCGAAAACTATAGATCACAGATAACTGGCGTTTGTGTGTAGTAGTAGCACAGAATCACCTTTCGATCACAACAGCGGCCGAATTTCAGAAACTGTGTTACTGTGGTATATATGGTGGTTGTAAGTGGCCGACCACGGATATTTTCGTATTTCGACTGTCTCCGCATATGTCACTTTTCTGCCACAACTACATAGCATAGAGCATTGGTGTTTGTGTTTGGTAGCTGAATCGTATCTCATGTAGTGCACTATGGTTGTTAGATGTCGGTAGCTATGGGGGTGTGGGAGAAATGGGGGATAAAATGGTCGACCTGCGGCAATTTCATATTTCTGCCAAAGACGCATGTGTCACGTTGTATCACTTTTAAGTGAAAACTATCAATCGCAGATTACCGGCGTTTTTGTGTGGTAGTAACACAGAGTCACCCATCGATCACAACGTTGGCCGAAATTCGGTAACTGTGGGAATGTGTGAGATATGGTGTACGAAATTGGTCGATCATGAATATTTTCGTATTTCATCCAAAGACTTGTGTGTATCCGTAAATTTTACTTTGCTGCCGGAACTACAAAGCGCAGAAGACTGGTATTTGTGTGTGGTAATAGTATCGAGTCTCCCATCGTGCATTATGGTGGTTAGATGTCTACAGCTGTCAAAATGAATACTTTACAATCACGAACGAAGTTGTGGATACCAGCTATTATATTATAAATGTGGAAGTATGTTTCTGTCTTTTTGTTACGTTTTGACGACTAAATGGCTATATCAATATTGATGGAATTTAACAATGAAATAGTGTAGGAAGGACACAGGACATTTTTTCGGCATGAATAACAGTTTCAGTCACGAAATTTTAAGAACTTATCGAATGATGAAAGACAGACAGATTCGTGTGTTAGTCTGTAATGTTACGTTGGTTTCTCAGTCACGCAATCTGTTAGTGTTTGATTTATTAATAAATTTCGGTAAGAAACAAAACTTATTATTTAGTATAGAAGTCAATTTGCTGTGCACTGTACTATTCATTTGTGTCTGTATAAATGTTTCTGGCACCAATTTGTCTTCCTTTTTGACATGCCTTACGGACGTAAACCTGGCCTAAGGTGCAGGTCTAGAAGACAATGTGCTGCTATTAGATTATAAGATTCAGATGCTCATGTTGAATAAAGAAGAAAAAACCAAGCTGAAATAAAGCTGCCATCAGTTAACCCCCCCCCCCCCCCCACACACACACACACACACACACATCCCCGCACCTTCGCTTACTTTTCTGTTTTTAAATATGTTGTAAATTGATTCTCTTCATGAGACAGATTAGATGATAGGATGATATAATGATGGCTTTCCATCATATTATGTCGACTCGGTGTTATTTGGGACAAATCTTACGTTACTAACAGTTTTCTATATCCAATTCTGGAATTGAAACTCCAAGTTCACGCGTACGAAGTCGCGGGTAACAGCTAGTAGGTCATATAAAAGTACTTCCACATGCTACAGAAGAAAGTTACTACACATGTGCAGTCAATCACATATAACAAAAGTTTTATGGACCACAACACCTTTGCCAGCACTAACCAATAGGCAAATTGAAATTACAGACTCTTCTCTGAAGATACAAGTTTGGTAAGATGAGAGATTAAAGTGAGTCACTGCTTTGTCACAGCTTCACATAAAAAGTTATTAAAGTATTGTTCCATACTCATGCTGACCAAACAATGCTACCATTTGAAAGTTATGTTCACTCACGTGGCTCTGTCCACTATCACACAATATTTTTATTTATTTGTTTATACACCAATCGGCTTTGTACATACAGAAATAATTCTTAACATCAACATACAAGATAATTCATAAAAGTCTTTTAATGTTGGAGGTAAACCCAGTGTGAGATCCTCCAAAGAAGTTGACGTTGGTAGCATGTAAGTTAAGCAGACTTACTATTCTGTGGTATTGTCCAAAAGCAACATAGTTTTTGTTTGATTTTACTGTATCCAGTAGTCTTCTTGTTCGAAGATCTACCCTCAATCAGTTAAATTGGAATTGCTTGACTATTTCTGGTGAATCAATATATCTCTTCTTTCTCCACACTATATTCATTAGAATGTCGCGTTAATTACGATATTGTAATATCGGATTGTTATTAAAACTAAACTTGTTCACTACCAGTGCCTTCCAGGCACACTTGACACGTAAATATTCTCGCGCCCGGCTCCTGATCCAAATTTATATATTTTCTCTCCACACCACTGCTATTCATATTAAACTTATTCATTACTTGTGCCTTCCTGGCACACCCGACGCGCGCACATTCTCATGCCTGGCCACATACTACCTCTGATCAGACTTCTGCCATATTCTTCAACTACTCGCACTACTGTACAACTGAAACCTCTGTGGTATTGTACATTGCGCCTGCGATATTGCACATTCCGAAACCTATCGATATTTACTTACTTACAGATTACAAATTAATACCGATATTTACTTGCAGATATTTACATAATTCCTGCTGTGGTGTTACAGTACCTATTATACTAAACAAATAAACTATTATTACAAATGAGGTGGTTCTACTTTCATCTGATTACAAACCACCACCCTCACTATTCGTCGTATTTTATTCACAAAATTTTCAAACTGTTCATCTGGTATTTATAAAATAAGACCAAGGCAGCTGTTGAGATGCTTCTTCCATGAAAACTGCTAGGAGAATTTGAGAACCATCCTACTAACTTTGGAAATTTTGGTTCAGCTAAAGGACAGGATACTACTGAAAATAAACTTGTCTTACCACAATCTTCTCTGAACTTGACAGTGGAGAGATTGTAAACAGACTTGCCGAACAAGCTTTCTGACACCTTTAAACATGATTTTAATAAGTAAAAATACGGCATCCATAGCTGATGTATCTAATAATTCCTTTAAATGTGTAATAGAAATTAAAAATCATTACAACAATGCATACATATATTCATAATTATTTTACATAACAACAAAATAATACTCATTAATTGAAGGTTGATTATCATGGTAGTGTTGGAGCTGGATAATCAGTGTTCATCCCATTCTGGGTCTGTTTAATTTTGAGAATTACTAAAAATTACGAGGAACCAAGTGATGAACCAAGAGAATGAGTGTCACCAATAAAGAATGAATCATATGTAATAGATGAGCACCTTCCATCATTTTATAGTAAATGAAAATCTGATATGCTTTCACCAAACTTAATTGCTGTCTGAATATGAATGACTTATAATTTATGTAAGCATTAAAAATCAACAAATTTCAATCCAGGTCCCCTAATTCAATATAATGTATGAATTCTTTAGCAACTTCTGTTGCAATTCACTATATTAAAGCCTCACAGAAAAATTCAAAGATGTCTAGTGCCAGCCTAGACCAAAGATTTAATCATTACCCCTTACGGTCAAACCCAGGGCACTATCAAGGTAGACCTATGAAGACTTGATCACCACCGGCTTCGCGCCTTGTTTGGTAAGCAAGGGTGCACGTAGACTTATTTAGTAATCGGAGTGGCTCGAGGTCTTTTTTAGGAAACTTTCGCCACTGGGGCTGGCACCATGTTAGTATAAAACCAAGCTCAATCATGCACTAGGAATCAGTGTTCATGTAACAGCCCGTCACTGCAGAGGACACCCCCAGGACCAGCTGGCTGGGCTCCACACCCTCTCCGCTGCGATCCAAAGATCTGTTACATCATTAAACTATTACACATGGAAGCTTCTTAAAGCTATGCACTGTTTTGGCTGAATACCCTTTAAGAACAAGGACGCCAATAAACTGCTCATAGCTACAGTTTGACTGATTTACTCTACCCTTGCCGCTCCCTAGCCTACTGTACTAAGCTGTAAAGCACATACCACTCGGGGGTCAAGCTAGTACAATTCTGCTGTAGAGCTGGCCTGAGATCCTGTGTTGGAATAGGACCACAACCGTAGAATCTAAGTGGTGACAGATCTGGGGTTGAACTCCATGATAATAGAAAAATTTGGCAGCAATTGGAAGAAACTAGGGTAGAGTTGTTAACTGTAAATACGAGCAGTCAGTGTAAATCAGCTGAGATCGCAGTGGTGGAGTGAGAAATTGTGGGAGTAGCAGAATTAAAGCTGACAAACAAGTGAACAACCAGCAGTTGCAAAACTGGGGAGTCAGCAAGTGCTTTCAAAGGGTGTCAAGCGAGTAAGCCGCACACTGAAGGCAAGCGGAAAGTGGTAAACACAGAGGATGCAGAAGTTGCACTAAAGATGGGTACCGCAGGGGAGGCAGAAGTTTCCCAATAAAAATAGAAGCAACAGAACATGCTGGCAATTTAAGTTTAACAGAAGCGCTTAAATTAATACCATAGGCATTTGACGGAAAAAGGTACAACTTTGGGAGTTTATAGACACTTGTGATGTAGAAATGTATCGAGTATCCCCTACAGATAGAGTTATACTAGTTAAATGCATTCATACAAAAATTGTGGGTTCAGACAGGAGCAAATTGAGAATCTGATACAGAATGACAATGTGGCCAGAGGTGAGGGCAGTATTAAAAGATAATTACAGGTGTCGACGCACAATTGATTATTATGCATATTCTCTTTTCAGCAGTAAACAGAGGACAGGAGAAAGAGCGGTAGATTGGGCTTCTCGGATTGAAAAAAAGCAATATTAATTCAGGGAGTCATCTAGAGAAATAATGACCAAAGAAGAGTTTTCTGGGGCTACAAGTCTCATAAATAAATTGGGAAGGGCAGCTTCCACACACAAGCGTTGAGAGATGAAAGAATAAAAACAATAGTAATGAGTAGAAACAAAAACATCAGCCTCACTGAGTTAGTAGAAATTTCAATAGGAGGGGAAAGTGTATTGATAGGGAGACAATAGAAAGAAAATCTGAGAAGAATGGAAAAGCCAAAATTAAGGAAAGATACTCCTGAGCTTACCTGTTATTCTTGTGGTAGACGTGGTCAAATTTCAAGAGAATGTAGAAGTAAAATGTGGGCAAGTAATCCGGGAAGAAACATCGCAGAGTGAAGGGTTAGGGCTACAGATACAAAAGAGCAAGAAAATAACAGGCGTGAGGGATTGCGCCAGGAGTTACAAACCTGGCATCGGGGGCTGGGAAAGCTGAAAGAAAGACGCCAAGAGGAATTTTGTTGGCATTACATAGAAACTAGTTGACTAGGGCATGGCACAAGTGGTAGTATATGTAATTTAAATGGCCACAGGGTGGAATGTAATTATTGCCATCCGAGCCATTGTGATAAATGTGATGCGAACGTTCAAAAGGGAGAACCAAGTCGGGATTGTTCAGGCTTGAAGATAGTGAAAAAGGAGGAAAACTGCCAATAGGCATAGGCGAGCAGCCATCCTATGCATGTAAAAGTAAAGTATTTGCATTCAGCTGCAGTAACGAAAATGAAACAGTAATAATGACGTGTGAATAAGGCAAAACTAGTATTCTAACATTCAAATGTACCTCAGAGATAGAGGAGCAATTGATGGAGGGGTTTTCATAATTGTTAACAAAAACTACCACAGTTCACTGGTGTTCATAGATCATGACTATGAGTTACTTGGGGTAATAAAAATCAGGGTGTTGGCTACTTACCTCAGTGGAAGAATGACAGATGAAGATGAGGCTCTTGAGGAGAAAATTAAATCCATACTCTGATTTCAGATGTGAGAATAGAATGGTCATTGTTGGTGGGGATTTAAATTTACCAGGTATAAACTGGATAGCAAATATAATTAATACACAATGGAACAGAGATTTGCAAATACCCTAATAAGGGAAGGAGGATTTACACAAGTGGTAAAGCAAAACACTAGGAGACAAATATTTTGGGTATATTCCTAATAAAGCCCGATGGTAACCTTGTGAAGTAACTGAAGGAATTAGTAATCACAAAGCAATTGTGATGGATATTAGAGGATTCAGTAAACCAGCAGCCAAAATTGAGGGAGGAAATGGGTACAGTTATAAAAAGGCATAATTTTCGAATCTGAAGAGATATTTCAGCAAATAGAAGGAAGGCACAAGTACAGTAGAGTCAAGGTGGGAGGAGTTCAAGGAGATGATAAGAAAGGGGGAAGAAAAGTTTATTCCAAAATAGAAAATCAAGAAAAGTAGAGAACCTGTGTACTACAATAGGGAGGTGAGGTGGTTAAAGAGGTTGGTAAGAAGAGAACATAACAGAGTTGAGAGACACTAGGGTAGTAAGGAATATTTAAAAAAACTAAACAAGGAGTTAATAATATCTCAGAAGGTGACTAAAGATGGGTTTATGAAGAGTATTGTCAGTGCAGGGGGACCATTGAAATTTCTACGGCTACTTAGAATACTGAGGGGAGGGGAGGGTGTTGAGACGCTTATAGATAAGGATGGAGAAGAAGTTACTGAGAATTTGAAAAAGGCAGAGATTTTAAGTAATTGGTTTAGTGAGAGCATTAGGGGCAATGAATCAGAAACAGGAGGGTCTAACTTGGAGAACGAGCTTAACAACACAATTAGAAATGAACATACCAAAAAATTTGAAATTCATTCTGAGGATATTATGAAGGAAATAAGAAATCTGAAAAAACGTAAAGGGGCTGGTGTAGATAATATTACTACAGATATCTTAAAGATAGCCGGATGTGACATTGTACCTTATCTTGAAATATTATTTAAATTGATTCTCGATACTTGCTGCTTACCACAAGACTGGAGAAGTGTGATAGTAGTGCCAGTAAATAATGGAGGGGTGAGAAATAGAGTCAAAAATTATAGGCCAATCAGTGTGACATCAGTGGTAGGTAAATTAATGGAGAGATTGATATGCAACCACATCAGAAATATATGTGAGGAGCGTAAGTGGTTTTCAAGTAGGCAATATGGCTTTAGGCAAGGTTATTCATGTGAATCTCAGTTGGTGATATATAAGTAAGATATCACAGATGAAATGGACAAGGGAGGCCAGATTGATAGTGTAGCACTAGATCTTTCAAAAGCTTTTGACATAGTGAGCCATAAAAATGGTAGTAAATAAGGTAAAAACTATTGGAGTGGATGAGAAAGTGATTTGCTTGGGAGGAGAATTTTTAAAATGGTAGAAAACAGAAAGTTAGGGTAGCAAATGCAGTATTAAAAGAAGTGGAAGTAGAAAAAGGAGTGCCACAGGGTGGACCATTGCTATTCATTATTGTAATAAATAATTGTGTTGATTATTTACTATCAGAAATTAGATTGTTTTTGGATGAGTTAATGTTATATTAAAGGTTTAAAACGGTACAAGACTATAAACAGTTGCGGGGTGATCTGGACAGGATATCTAGTTGGATTGGTAAACATTGGATGAAGATACATGCATAGAAGAGTCCAGCTTATTAGATACACAAATAAAAAAAACTTAAGGTTTATTATGATTATAAGGTGGGGAAAGAATTGCTGGTTGAGGACTTGAAATGCAAATATCTTGTCATAATATTTGATAACCAGCTTAATTGGGGAGGACACATTGGACAGGTAGTAGTAAAAGGTTTCAAAATTCTGCAGTTGTTGGAGAGAGTGATGAGGGGATATAGAAGAGAAGTAACAGAGTTTGGTTACAAAACTTTGGTCAGACCATTGCTTGAAAGTGGTAGTGTAGTATGGAGCCCATATTTTCAGTTTCCAATGCAGGAGTTGGAGAGGGTGCAAAGGAGGGCTGCTAGATTTGTTTCTGGAAATCACCGCATAATCCAATCGGTTACAGATGTGATAAAAGAGCTGGCATGGGATTCATTGCAAGACAGAAGGAGGGTGAACAGGGTAATGGGAGTGTACATGTCGTATATTGGTGATGAGGCTTGGAAAGATATTGTTGTAAGAATTAAAAATAATGCGTGGAAGGGAAAATATGAACATGACCACAAGTTGCCACTCGATTTCAGGCACAAAGCTGTAGGAAGATTTTCTTTTTTCGGGAAGGGTGTCAGGGATTGGAACAAGTTACCAACAGAAATGATGAATAATTTACCAAAAACGTTGAAAGAATTTAAAAATTTATCGACGACAAATGTAGGTGGCTACAGTGATGGGGGAAGATGGGTGTGTAGGGAAATTTCCACCAATGTGTGCGCACCATTGCTATTTAATTAAATAGTATTATTATTATATTGGTGGGTACAGGGCCACAAATGTCTCTAATAAGGGAAGATCCTCTCAAGGAAGGGGTTAGTATAAACCCACATAAGGCTCTGTGTTCAGTTGCAGTATGTGGTTGTGGATGGAGAAGCCTCTTCAAATGTAGACGTTACATCCGACATCCCTCAAAGAAGTGTAATAGGACCACTTCTTTTTTCTTAATCTTATATATATATAAAAATGGATGTGTGTTTTCCTATATTTCAGTTTTCAGCCACCACTGGTCTTTGTGTGTGGAAATAACATCGAGTTTCCTGCCATGCACAACGTTGGCCGAATGCCGATAGCTGTGTGGATAGGGGAGATATGATGGTTAAAAGTGGTCGATGCAAGGTATTTTCGTATTTTGACCAAAGACATGTGTCTCCGTAAAATGTCACTCTACTGCCACAACTACATAGCATGTAACAATAGTGTTTGTGCGTGGTGGTGGTATCGTGTCTCCTATCGTGAACTATAGTGGTTAGATGTCGGTGGCTAGGGGGGTATGGGAGATATGGTAATTGAAAGTGGTCGACCTGGGGCACTTTCATATTTCTACCAAAAACATGTGTCATGGTGTATCACTTTTCAGCCAAAACTATCTAGCGCAGATCACTGGTGTTTATGTGTGGTAGTAGCACAGAGTCACCCATCGATAACAATGTTGGCAAAATTTCAGTAACCGTGGTAGTGTGGGAGTTTTTGTGGTTGAAAGTGGCCGATCAAGGATATTTCCTATTTCGGCCAAAGACTTGTGTCTCCGTATATGTCACTCTGCTGGCACAACTACATAGCATAGACCATTGGTGTTTGTGTGTGGTAGTGGAATCCTGTCTCCTATCGTGTACTATGGTGGTTAGATGTCGGTAGCTATGGAGGTGTGGGAGTTATGGTGGTTGAAATTCGTCAACCTACGGCACTTTCATATTTCTACCAAAAACGTATGTGTCATGATGTATCACTTTTCAGCCAAAACTATTTAGCACAGATCACTGGTGTTTGTGTGTGGTAGTAGCACAGAGTCACCCGTCGATCACAAAATTGGCCAAATTTTGGTAACTGTGGGAGTGTGGGAGATACGGTGTTTGAAATTGATCGCTCAAGGTTATTTTCGTATTTCGACCAAAGACGTGTGTCGGTATATTTTACTTTGGTGCCTGAACTACTTAGCGCAGATGACTGGCATTTTGTGTGGTACAAGGTTTGCCTTTTAAGTTTTTACAATCGAACAATAGGTGGCGTTAATGAGTTGTGGCACCACTGTATTTGTGAACAATGACGTTTGTTATTGTGAAGCCAGTGGCAATTTAGAAATTGACTGAGTAAGTTGTTGATAGTGAACATTTAAAAGAAGCAACTTTGTGCTTACGTTGGATGATTTTTTATGATTTTAAAAAAAGGCCTTACTCAACAACAATGCATAGAATCACTTCATGCAACTTTTCGTAATGTAGCACCATCAGAGAAGACTGTTTACAATTGGTTTGCAGAATTTTGTCATGGTCGTGCGTCCATCAGTGATGAATGTCGAGAAGGTCGGCCAAACTCGGTTGTCATTCCTAGAAACATTGATGCTGTGCGCAACATGATCAAAGTCGTTCTTCGGCAGCCGTTACATGAGGCAGTGCTTTCTGTGTGATATAATTTAAAGTATTTAGTTTTCTTTTGTTTCATCTTTGAATATTTGTTTAGCAGCCCCAGTAGTCAGTCGTTCTTCGGCAGCCGTTGCGTGAGGCAGTGCTTTCTGTGTGTTATAATTTAAAGTATTTAGTTTCCTTTTGTTTCATCTTTGAATATTTGTTTAGCAGCCCCAGTAGTCAGTCTTTCTTCGGCAGCCGTTACGTGAGGCAGTGCTTTCTGTGTGATATAATTTAAAGTATTTAGTTTTCTTTTGTTTCATCTTTGAATATTTGTTTAGTAGCCCCAGTAGTCAGTCGTTCTTCAGCAGCCGTTGCGTGAGGCATTGCTTTCTGTGTGATATAATTTAAAGTATTTAGTTTTCTTTTTTTTCATCTTTGAATATTTGTTTAGCAGCCCCAGTAGTCAGTCGTTCTTCGGCAGCCGTTACATGAGGCAGTGCTTTCTGTGGTGATATAATTTAAAGTGTTTAGTTTTCTTTTGGTTCATCTTTACGTATTTGTTTAGCAGCCCCAGTAGTCAGACGTTCTTCGGCAGCCGTTACGGGGAATAGTGCCTTCTGTGATAGTTTAATTTAAAGTGTGTGGTTAGCTTCGTCTCTGTATAGTTGTTAGTCAGTAGCAGCAGCCATCATCGGAACCGTTAGGTGACGTAGTACCTCTAGTGATAAATTAATTAAAAGTGTGTAGTTAGTTGTAGCTTCATCCTTGCATATTAGTTTGTCAGTAGCAACAGCTGCAGTCGTTGGTCGGAATCGTTACGTGAAGTAGTACCTCCAGTGCAAATTTAATTTAAAGTGCGTAGTTAGTGTAAGCTTCGTCTTTGTATATTTGGTTATTGACAAAAGGCCTCTTACTGAGAACACATAGTGAGTCCATTTTTCTCGTGTACTCCTTAGTTTTTCTTTCTGTAAGGTAGTATGTGTAGGGACTGTGGTTGTTGTGTGCAGACGCAGGCTGAGGTGACTGACCTGCGCACCCAGCTTGCAGCTTTGGTAACAAGAGTTACACAGCTGGAAGCTGCCACAAGTGAGTGCAGTAGATGCGGTATTGGTGACCCTGTAGACGCTGATCGGCTCGCAGGTTCTCCCATACCAGTCATCGAACCTGCTGTCCAGGCCGAGATGTCAGAATCTATGCGGCCGTCGCCTAGTGGTGGCTGGCGTGTGGTGTCTGGACGTCGACGGCGCATGCGGGGGCAGTCGTGCAAGCTTGATTCCCAAGAAGGCGAGCTTGTACCTCTGTCCAATCGGTTTGACGCATTGTCTGGATCTGATTCAGTCCTGCAATCGTCGGCCTGTGAGTTGGCAGCCCCACAGCCCGCTAAGTCTGGGCAACTGCAGAAGGGGGTTTTAGTGGTCGGTAGCTCCAACGTTAGGCGATTTATCGAACCCCTTAGGGAAATGGCGAAGAGGTCGGGGATGAATTCCGGTATCCATTCATTGTGTATTCCGGGGGTCTGATTCGTGATGTGGAACAGGCCATCCCGGATGCCATTGAACGGACGGGGTGCAGCCAGCTGCTGATTGTAGCTCATGTCGGCTCCAATGATGCTTGCCGCCTAGGGTCGGAGGTTATCCTCTCGTCCTTTGGGCGACTTGCAGAAAGGCTGAACTCTGTGGCCATTGACCGCAAGATTTAGGCTGAGCTATCCATCTGCAGCATTGTTGATAGGACTGACTGTGGACCTCTGGTTTAGAGCCTTGATGAGGGGCTGAACCAGAGATTACGGCGCTTCTGTGATAGTCATGGCTGCAGATTCCTTGATCTTCGTCCTGGGGTTGAGTCTTGTAGGAATCCCTTGGATAGATGAGGGGTGCACTACACACGGGAATCAGCTACACGGGTGGCAGGGGCCGTGTGGAGTGCATTGGGGGGTTTTTTAGGCTGAGGGAGGATGACCCTGAGGAGGAAATTCAGTTGCGGACAGCCAAGATAAATTCAGCACCGTGTGTTAGGGGTAGCTTAAAAGAATCCCGAACATTAAAAGTTCTTGTAGTTAACTGCAGAAGTGTTTGTAATAAACAGCCTGAACTCGAAAACGTTATTCGTAGTACAGATGCTGATATCGTAATAGGCACAGAAAGTTGGTTAAAACTGGATATAAGTTCCGGCGAAATTTTTGATAGTAACATGAACATTTTCCGTAAGGATAGGTTGCATTCCCAAGGAGGTGGTGTATTTATAGCTGTTAGTAAGCACCTCCCATGTAGCGAAATAGATGTCCATACTGTCTGTGAAATCATATGGATCAAGCTCAACATAGCTAGGACAAAACTTGTGATAGGCTCGTTCTATCGTCCACCCGATGCAAGCGTAAATATTGCCGAGGCCTTGAGAAATAATGTAAATAATATAGCACGGCAATTTCCGGACCATACAATAATGCTAGGAGATGACTTTAACTTGCCAGATATCGACTGGATTAATTACGTTCACGTTACTGGGGGTAGAGATAAAGCAGCTTGCGAAATCATTCTAGACCTCTTCTCAGATCACCATCTTGAACAGCTCATAACTGAACCAACGGGATGCCTCAACCGTAACGAAAATATTTTAGATATAGTTGTTTCAAATAGGCCCGAACTATTCACGGATATTACTACCACCGCAGGAATAAGTGATCACAAAGCTGTAATTGCTACAGTAAAACTAACAACCACGCGCAGAAAGAGAAAAGAGAGGATCGTTTACAGATTCGAAAAGGCTTCAAAAGAGTGTTTTAGAGCGTATTTGAGGCATAATTACCACACCTTAGTAGCAGGAGGCACCGTTGAAGAGAGGTGGCATCGATTCCTACATATACTCGGGGAAGGTATGAACTTGCATATACCAAAACGGACAATCAGGGAAGAGAACAATCCCCCATGGTACACACGGGAGGTTAAAAGGTTGCTCAGGAAGCAAAGGAAGATACATGCACGATCAAAAAAGACGATGCATCGGACTGATTTAGATAAGTTAGAGGAGATAAGGGGACGTGTTAAGAATGTGATGCGTGAGGCATTTAATAACTTTCGTGAAAATTCTCTCTCTAAGAGCCTCACTGAAAACCCTAAGAAATTTTGGTCGTATGTAAAAAAAGTTAGTTGTAGTGGGAACAATAAGCCAGTTCTAATAAAAGACGGACGGGAGGTTGAAGACAGCCGCGGCAAGGCTACCTTATTTAACACCGAATTCAAAAATTCATTCACGCAAGAAAACATGGAAAACATCCCCACTTTACCACATCGTGTGGAATTAGAGATGGATCCGATAGAAATTGATAGCGTAGGAATTGTAAAGCAATTAAAACTCCTGAAGTGGGGTAAAGCGCCAGGTCCCGATGGTATACCGGTAAGAGTATTTTCTGAATACGCGGAGGATATTGAACCATTTCTGTCAGATATATTCCGTAAATCACTAGAAGAGAGAAAAGTACCTTCTAGCTGGAAAATAGCCCAGGTAATTCCCGTTTTTAAGAAAGGAGATCGGAGTGATCCTAGGAATTATCGACCCATATCTCTAACATCGGTCTGCAGCAGAATTCTGGAACATGTCATATGCTCGAACATAATGAAGTTTCTAGATGAGAACGAGTTACTTACACCATGTCAACACGGATTTCGGAAGAAAAGATCGTGTGAAACACAATTGGCCCTATTTTCCCACGACATAATAAAAGTTATCGATGCAGGTTCGCAAGTTGATGCAGTTTTTTTGGATTTTCAGAATGCTTTTGATTCTGTGCCACACAACCGACTTTTAGCGAAGATTCGAGCTTACGGTATTTCGGCTCAGATTTGCGAGTGGATACGTAATTTTCTAACTGGTCGATCACAATATGTCGTTGTTGACGAGGAAGCCTCTTCTAAGATAAATGTTACTTCGGGCGTTCCTCAAGGAAGTGTAATAGGTCCACTTCTTTTCTTAATATTTATAAACGATCTAGGTGACAACGTCAAATGCTGGTTGCGATTGTTTGCCAACGATGCGGTTATCTATAGGGAAATAAGGTGCTCCGACGATTGCTTAGAAATTCAGCGTGATTTGGATGCTATTTTCGATTGGTGCCGTAAATGGCAGCTTACACTTAATTGCAAAAAGTGCAAGGCAATGCGGATAAGTAACAAGAAGAATCAGGTTGTTCACGAGTACAAAATAAACAATTCACCTGTTGACACGGTTGATTACGTGAAGTATCTGGGGGTGATAGTACAAAGCAACATGAAATGGGACATGCACATAACTTCCATCGTAGGCAAGGCTAATTCTAAATTACGATTCATAGGTCGTATTTTGAGGAATTGTAATGCTCAAACAAAGGAGATAGCGTATAAAACACTAGTGCGTCCGCATCTGGATTACTGTTGTGGGGTTTGGGATCCGTATCGCAAGGTTCTGATTGACTCAGTTGAGAGGGTGCAGAGGAGAGCCGCCAGATTCGTGACTTGTTGTTACAGCCCTTATGAAAGCGTCACAGAATTGATACATAGATTGGGCTGGGATAGTTTGGAAGAAAGACGACATAGCTTGCGTTCAAATTTATTGGAGAATATGCGAAAAAATTTAAATTTCGAGTGCAATGAAATACTTCTTCCGCCAACCTATTTAGGTAACAATGACCGGAGGGATAAGATTAGAGAAATAAGATGCCGTACTGATACTTATATGTATTCCTTCTTTCCTCGCACTATTCGGGATTGGAATGGGCGGGTTTAGGATTGGTGCTTAGCACCCTCTGCCACCCACAATGTTTGTGATTTGCAGAGTATGGATGTGGATGTAGATGTAGATGTAGAAGATCGGCATGTGATTTACAGACAGTTAGAGGCATTTCTTAGGATATCGCAGACTGCAATACAATCGATTTAGCATGAACATTTAGGTGCAAGAAAGATATGTTCCAGATGGATTCTTCATAATTTGACCGAAGCTCAGAAAAAGGGTGGTGTTGATTGGTGTCAGGAAATGTTGAAAAAATTCGACCAAGGACGTTCAAAATCCGTATTCAAATTTTTACAGGAGACGAAACTTGGATATATTTGTATGAACCTGAAAGCAAACAACAGTCCACTGTTTGGGTGTTTGATGATGAACTCAATCCCACTAAAGTTGTTCGTTCACGGAGCACTTCCAAGAAAATGATTCCTTGTTTCTTCGGTTGTACTGGACATGTTTCAACCATTCCATTAGAGCAGTGGTTCCCAATTAGTTTTTCCCGAGTACCACTTCAAGAAGGAACTCAGCCTCCTGTACCCCTGTTAGCTGAAAGTAAGAATAAACAAATACATTCACCACAGTCGAATGACTTGCAAAAACACAGCATTACAGTAATATAATTCACACACAAGCAGTTTGACTTAAAACATATTTTAGCGATAGCAATGTTTGCATATTTTTTTTTTTTTTTCACTTATCGTAGTGATTGCCTTAGCCAAAACATTACCGCGCGTACCCCTTGAAGCAGCCTCACATACCCCAGGGGGTACGTAAACCATTATTTGGGAACCACTGCATTAGAGGATCGAAGAACTGTTAATGCCGAATGGTATACAACAGTTTGTTTGCCAACGGTCTTTGATGAAATAAGGAAAAAGAACAAAAAATGCCGCATCATTCTTTATCACGACAATGCCAGCTCCCATAAAGCACGTCAAACAACTGAATATTTGAAGGAGAAAAACATCGAATTAATGTCTCAATGCCTGTATTCACCCGATTTATCGCCTAATGACTTTTTCTTGTTCCCCACTGTCAAACAAAAGATGCACGGACAGTGATTTTCATCACCTCAAGAAGCTGTTGAAGACTTTCAAAACCATGTTTCTGAAATATCAGATTCACAGTGGAAAAAATGTTTCCATAATTGGTTTGAATGTATGCAAAAATGTATAGACCTAGGGATAATATTTTGAAAAGCAATAAAACACTTTGTTTCAAACTTGTTCGTTTCTGTTTCACTTTGTGTAAAAACTTAAAAGGCAACCCTCATAATAGCATCGAGTCTCCCATCGTGCACTATGGTGGTTAGATGTCGGTAGCTGTCAATCCAATTTTTTACAAACACGAACGAAGTCGTGGGTACCAGCTAGTTTTTATTAACAATCTCTGTGACAACATTAATAGCAGTTTGAGATTGTTCACTGTTTGATGCAGTCATCTATAGAGAAGTAAAGAATTCAGTTGACTGTTAAAAAATCCAATGCGATCTGGTGCAATCTATTGAAACTTACACTAAATTGAAAAAAGGGCAAGGCAATGTACTAACTATCAAAAAGAATTCATTTGTTAAGGAGTATAGAGTAAATGCTTAAATTATTGACTTGGTCTATTCCCTGAAGTTTTTGGGCGTAACAGTACAAAGCAATATGAAATGGAACTTGCAAATAACTTCAGTCACAGATAGAGATAATTCAAGGTCTAATTTTAAAGAACTGCAACACTCACACAAAGGAGAAAGTGTACAAAAAGCTCACGTATCCACATTTGGACTATTGTTGTTTCGTTGGATCCACATCACAAAGTATTAATTGATAGAATAGAGTAGTTACAGAGAAAAGTCATTCAATGCATTATTGCTTGTCACAAACCTTATGAAAATGTCACAGAATTGATGCCTACGTTGGGCTGTGATTGTCTACCAGACAAACAATGTAGGTTTCGATTGAATTTATTAGTAAACATGCGAACAACACCTTTCATTTACAACTGTGAAAAATACTTCTTGCACCAAACTGTTTGTGTCACAATGGCAAAAGAGTTAAGATTAGAGAAATCAGGTGTTCTATATGATATCTAAATTCTTTCTTCCCTAATACTATTAGCGGTTGGAATGCACAAAGTTAGTTCCAGTGCAAAGCACTCTCTGGCACCCACAATTTTGTCAATTGTATAGATGTAGATCTGACCAGAGGAAACTTCATTACATTGTGAGAGTTTTAAAATCTTCAATTCGTACATAATCCTTGTACTCTCACATATTTTAATTTTTAAATGTTCCATATTTTTAAATTATAGTGATTTTTCTTATATATTTCTGTAACTAATTGTTAGTAAACTGTAATAGGGTCTAATTTTTATCTTCACATACAGGTAAATGCTGTGAAGTATACAGGGTGTCCACAAATGAATATTGGGGTTTTAATGCTTTATAAGATTTATTACATTATCCTTACAGTTATAAATGATATGTCAAATGAAAGAGCAACTCAAACAGTTTTGTTCGTTGGCACTAGTGCGCATGTGCGTGAAATGTTTCCGCTGCGATCCGCTAGAATGCGGTAGTAGCAAAGATGGCGACTAGTGAAGAGAAAGCGTTTTGTGTTTTACAGTTTGCAAAGACTGAATCTGTAGTTACTGTGCAGCGTGCGTTCCGCATTAAGTTCGGGCGTGATCCTCCAAGTGACAATAACATCCGTAGATGGTATCATCAGTTTGAAGATACAGGCTGCCTTTGTAAAGGGAAGAGCGCGGGACGACCAAGAGTTAGCGAAGAGACTGTTGAGCGAGTGAGAGAGTCGTTCACTCGTAGCCCAAAGAAATCTGTTCAGAAGGCTAGTCGCGAATTAGAAATTTCTAAGTCGACTGTTTGGAAAGTTTTAAGGAAACGTTTGCAACTACGTCCTTACCGTTTACAGTTGTTACAGGCTCTAAAGCCTGCAGACCATGGTTTACGTGCCAAATTCGCTAACGAAATGTTGTTACATAACGATGAAGATTTTCTACATCATGTTGTCTTCAGTGATGAATCGACCTTTCACCTCAGTGGACATGTTAACACTCATAATGTGCGGATCTGGGGCTCAGAAAATCCTCAAGAGATCGTACAAGTGCAACGAGACTCCCCTAAAATCAATGTTTTTTGTGCCGTATCCCGGCGGAAAGTTTACGGACCTTTCTTTTTTTATGAACCGACTGTAACTGGTACTTCTTACCTTGATACACTAGAGCAATGGCTCTTCCCTCAGTTGGAACAATATGAACCAGAGAACTTCATTTTCCAGCAAGATGGTGTGTCACCTCGCTGGCGTAACGAAGTACGCGGTTGGTTGAACGTAACTGTACCCGACCGCTGGATTGGCCGCAAGGGGCCCAATGACAGAGCTTGCTATGCGTGGCCTCCACGTTTACCTGACCTAACGCCATGCGATTTCTACCTTTGGGGTTTCATCAAGGATCGTGTGTATGTGCCTCCGTTACCAGCCGACCTCCTTGAATTATGACAGAGGATTGAAGCAGCTGTTGCAACAGTTACTGAAGACACATTGCTCAAGGTTTGGGAAGAACTCGGCTACAGACTTGATGTGTGCCGTGTGACAAATGGTGCCCACATAGAACATTTGTAAGCTTGTATATAAAACTGTTTGAGTTGCTCTTTCATTTGACATATCATTTATAACTGTAAGGATAATGTAATAAATCTTATAAAGCATTAAAACCCCGATATTCATTTGTGGACACCCTGTATTATCTGTGCAGCAATTGTTTGGTTTCAGGTATGAAAGTGATCCCTCCCCTCTTCTATTTATTGTCATTATGATTGAAGTAATAAATTTGGTGTCCAGGAGGATAAGAGAGGAAGAATATGAAAGTGATGGTGTTTGTAGATGAATGTGATGATTCAGGGAAAATGCAGGAAGTGGTGAAATCTTATTAAATGAAATCTCAGTACAGAAGAGTGAAGTAAAAATTACAACATGATAAAAGGATAGGGTTAACTGGGATGAAATATGCAAATGTGAAAAATTGAGTTCAAGTATTGATGAGTATGACAGAATACAGAAAGGAAATAAATGTAAGCAGCAGAAGAGTACAAAAATTCTGCTGGAGCATCAGAGGCCTGTTGCAATAGGAAGCTGCCACAAAAGTGCTAAAGGTTTTTCTACAGGACTTGATTTTGAGGCATAAATGAAAAATATTAGCAGAATTCAAGCCACAGAGAAGAAGTTTCAGAGGAGTTGGTTTAGTGCAACAAGACTGAACAAGTTGTGGAATGAGCATTTAAAGAAGGCAGTTAAAGAGGAACCTGTGTAGGATAGAATTCAAAGATCAAGACTCCAATTGTATGGGCAAATGAGAAGATGAGTGATGAAAGCATGCCAAAAATAATGTATAATTTGAATATGTAAGGAAAGAGTCTTAAAGGACAGAAATATTAAGAGAATAGAAATTATATCACACTCAAGATGCTAACTCAGAAAAGAAAAGAAAACTTTGACAGATTCTGGCTGAAAGTAAATCTCTTGTTCAATGGCACACAAGAATCAGGCAACAACCTGGCTAAACCTACCCTACTATACGGCAGCGAAGCCTGGACACTCCGATAGGTGATGAGTGGAGGCTAATGCAGCCGAGATGTGAGTCATGAGAACAGCTGGCTGCACATTATGAGACGAAAAGAGATCTGATGAAATCCTTAAAGAACTCAAAGACAAACCAGTTCTCTAAACTGTGCAGACATGTACTAGGGATGTAGATGGACCGAATCCCTCGAAAAATCCTTAAATACCATCCCAGAGGCAGGAGAGATGTAGGGAGACCACCAAGAAGATGAATTGAAACTGTGACAGGCCAGCAGGCCTAACACTGGATAGGAAAAAGGAGAAAATAGTTTTACAAGGCAGGAGCAAACTGGAATCTGGTAGGAAAAAAAAAAAAGAGGATTGTGTTCCTGAACATCCAGCCAGAGGCTGGACACTGTTGATAATGATGATAACTTTCTGCTAGATTTTTTTATTTTTGTGCTAGAAATTTGTGAGCTCTAGGCAGCTTAAGTCATAAAAAAATCAGTTTTTATGAAATTTGACTTTCATTATGATTAAATGTTGGTTTTGTAAATTTTAATGTAAGATAATTGATTCCGAATTATTACTGGCAGAGAAATGAGTCGTATGGAAATACTTTTCAGTTTTCCCAAATGTACTGTAAATGTAGAAAAACACTATTCTAACTTCTAGTGCAAATGCATGTATGTGTGAAAACATAATCATGATGTACTACTCAATAGCATGGCAATGCTCTGTCATCATTGCCATTTCCATTTGCTCCTGCTGTAGGCCATCTTTTTTGTCTTCTCTTAGCTTGCACATGTAATTTACTAAAAAAATTTCAACCATGTTTATTTACTGCTGTAACGCCAAGAGTTGTAAATACAGTACATCTTCCAGACTAAGAACAGGTCTAATCCAGTTTTCTTTCCACTTCTATATTTCATGTAGGAGTGTGATCTTCTCTTCAAATGTTTTAAACAGTTTTTCACTAGTTAAACAATTCACAATTTTTATCTTTTCCATCTACTTCCATAGCCATATCTTGAAACCTCAGTCTTATCCTTTTTTTCTTGTTATCCAAGTTTCCATCTGCATAATAAGAAGACACCTCATATGTATCTTCTCATTTTTCTCTTTATAATGTTGTAACCCAAGCAGAAAATGTGAAAAGTAAGAGTGGAACTGTAGGCTTCTACTCCGAGAAGTTAGGACAGGACGATCATGGTTCATACGTGAGCTCTCATCTACAACTTTCAAGAGGAAATAGGACAATTGATGCTTACAGCCAGTGGCAGCTCATGACTAACATTATTGAAGGTTTTGCTTTGAAAATATACTTATTCATGGTTTTTGTTAAATCAAAAAGATTATTTTAATAATAAGGTGGAGCTGTTATAATATTTGGTAGTGAATGCACTCATTTATTAAATCATTATTATTTATTTATTATTTGTCATATGGCTAAGCAACTAATGTAATACATATAAAATAGGTAACAATGAACGGAAAGAAATGCCGCGAGGCAATATTTACATGTAAAAGAAAGGGAACATACACCCAACACTCACCAAAGTTGAAGGGAGGGGGGTAGCAGTAACACAAAAGAACACACAAACAAAGAAAAAACAATATTTCAGGTGAAAATCCCTTTTTCAAGTTAACAGGGAGGTGGCTGGTCTTGCGCAAGACTTGCGTTGGATGCAGCCACTAATAGAATGCAATAGACCATCGGAGGTGGTGGTGGGAGCAACGATAATATAACCGCGAGTATAAGAAAGATTAAAATGGTTGAAAATTTATTTATTTTTATAACTACTATTTTTTCAACCATTTTAATCTTTCTTATACTCGCGGTTGTATTATCGGTGCTCTCCCCACCACCTCCGTCGGTCTATTGTGTTCTATGAGTGGCTGCGTCCAATGCAAGTCTTGCGCAAGACCAGCCACCTCTCTCTTAACTTGAAAAAGGGATTTTCACCTGAAATATTGTTTTTTCTTTGTTTGTATGTTATTTTGTGTTGCTGCTGCCCTCCCCCTTCAACTTTGGTGAGTGTTGGGTGCATTTTCCTTTTCTTTTCCATATGATACATATGAATATATACAATGAAAATAATGTTGGCAGCATTCACAAGTTGATGTCCAGTTCTTCCAGCCATTCTATGATGGAAGTTGTAGCTCTGAAAATATCTTCAAATGGTCCATCATACTTTCTTAGAGGGCATTCTTTGATGATATGCTTCATATTCTAGATAGGAGCACTGCAGTCACATGCAGGAGAATTCTGAAGACCCCAATTATACTGCATGGTGTTGCATTTTGCATGGCCTGTTCTTAGACCCATTGGTCTCTATTTAGGTGGAATCCTGGAAGTCCAGTTGTGGGATCTTTAATATCTGGATGTTTCACAGATGCGGAGTTCCAACTTTGTCACCATTTTTCCTTGACATCAAAGTCAAATACATCTTGCCATACTGAATTTCTGGATTTAAGATGAGTGGGGGTAAGTCATTTAGGACCTCATAGATTGGGAGATCCTGTGGATGGTCAGGATGGTGTAGTTTTATCCACTCAAGTGCCATTGCTTCTTGGCGTCTTACCTCTGGAGGTGGTATTTTGCTGATTAGGTGTAACCAGGGGACTGGGGTGGATTTTAGGGTACCAGTTATTAATCTTACACACTCATTCAGATGGACGTCGATTTTTCTAGTGTGAGCACTACATTGCTACACTGGAACACAGTACTCAGCAACAGGGTAAACCATGGTGAGAGCGGTTGTTCGTAGTGTGTCCACATCAGCTCCTGACGAAGTACCAGCTAGCTTCTTCATGATGTTTTGTGTTTTAAATTTCTGCCTTGTGTTTTCCTTTTATTAAATATATCTTTCTGATGGATAGGCAGCTGTGAAAATTTAAGTTGTTGTAGTTCACTTAAAGCCATAGAATTTAATTCTTTTGAATGCGAGGACATCATAATAAAATTTTTCTGTCATATATAAAGAGAAAAATAAACAAAATAACCAGCAATTGGTTAATCATCTATATCATAACTACATTCATGTGAATAAATGTGAGTCAATATAAATTTATACCATTTCATTTCTGTATGAAAATAAAGCTAAACCTGCTGGTTTCTCCCTTTTCATTTAAGTTAAAATTATACAAATGTGTTTATAAAGGAACACGCACACCAGGGCGGGGCGCATCGCACCGAGCGAAACTGCTGCAACGCACATCTGGACGCATCGGAACGCAGCAAGTCACTTTTTAACAGTAATCGCAATCGGTTCAGTGCAGATGGACACGTCAGACGAAGAGCTATTCTTTTTTAAGATGTTAATTGATGAAGAAGAGAAGAAGAAAATTAAGTGGAAAAAACAGTGGTGTCATGAAATTTGTTCTAAATATCACACATTACATAAGGATTTATTGAGAGCAGTGATCATGTTTGAAGGAGTGGTAAATGGCAAATTCGTGTGGCGGTGACCTTTTTTTTTTTTTTTTTTTTTTTTTTTTGCTCTGCTGCCCTAAGGCACAACCATCAGGGGGCGGCAAAATCAAAGAATAGCTATGTACCGCCCCGGGCGCAAATTCATGTTTGAAGGGGCGGCAATCTCAAGTTTTTGCCCCGACTCGGAAAATTTGTAGATCCGCCACTGATTGAGAGACGAAAAAAAATGTTTCCAGTACTACGGGATGTCAACTGAAAATTTTTATGAGTTGTTGGAAATTTGAAAAGAAGATTTGGAAAAACAAAATACAAAACTTAAAGAAGCAATCACTCCTGAGGAACGTTTGGCTGTTTGCTTTAGAAAATTAGGTGCTCCTCATCCATTTCGCTAGCATGTAGAAAATAAAAACCTACAAGCAAAGAAAAAGTGAAGTTAAACGACAAATTTTGTGATTTTTTTCATCTTTGTTCAAATTCCTTAAGTCATTAATTAACTTTTCGCAACCAGCATTATTATTGCAAAAAGTAACTTCCTTTAACTTTTGTTACCGAGCGTGGTGGTGTAACGGATAGCGTTCTGGCCTCGCATTCGGGAGGACGGCGGTTCGAATCCCCGTCCGGGCATCCAGATTTGGGTTTTCCATGGTTTCCCAAATCAATCCAGGCAAATACCGGGATGCTTCCTTAAAAAGGCCATGGCCGATTTCCTTTCCATTCCTTGCCCCCATCCTTTCCCGTCTCTAAAGACCTCGCTGATGAGAGACGTAAAGCAGTTAAAAAAAAATTAACTTTTGTTGCCAATTTAAACATTTTTTTATTGAATTAAAACAGTTAATTTAAAGTAATTATAACGTACCTTACAAAAATAAGTCCGTGTTCTTGCAACTCCTATCGCAAACTAGGTAGCGGCGGGTCGCATCCGGACGCATTAGACGCAAAAATACGCCTAACCAAGCGATCGGGCAGTGCGATGAGACGTGGCCTACCCCGCCACGACTCTCGACCCGCCTGTGGTGTGCATTGTTCTGCGCACACTAAGGCGGGTCGCATCGCATTGAGCGAAAGTGCTGCAACGCACATCTGGACGCAGCGAGTCGCATTTCTTTTGTCACCGCCTTCGGTTCTCGACGATTATTCAGCCGCTTCTGCACTGCAAATGGACACATCAGGCAAAGGGCTCTTATTTTTATATATTCATGGAAGAAAATTAAGCAGAAAAGGCAATGGGTTTTAATTTAAAAAGGATTTTCCGCATTTCTTAGGCATATTAGAAGGCAAACATGTTACAACACTTCTACAGAATTGCGGTTCTCTTTATTTTTAATGCAGAAAAATGAATGTTTTTCATGGTTTTAATAGCCGTTGCAGTTGTATTTTGGTCGCCGAAGGATTGGGAAAAAATTTAAGATGGCAAAACATCTAGCCACAATAATTTAGGTGAGGCAATGGCTGCAGGAAAACAATTTTCACGTTGATAAGTGAGATAAAATGCAGTATGTAATAGTAGTGATAGTATAGTGATACTGAGTCATTAAATTGTCAGTAATTATCATGGAGGAACACTGTGCATAAAAGCTGCGCCGATAATTCTGTACTATGGTCTTTTAAGTTTGAATTTAAATCTATTATCATACAAAATAGGAGTTTTATCTCTTTTTCAATCGTTGGTTTACGCGAACGGTTGCAAGGAAACGATTCATATTTACTCACAATTTAATGACTCAGTATCAATATACGCAGAGAGTTTAACAAGTATACGAATATATGGAAAGTACAATATGTAATAAAAAGAGGCAAAAACCGTAAATAAATTTAAAATTCCTAATTTTTTGAAAAGACCCGTAGGTCTACAGATAAATTTGTAGGGCTGGCAGCACTAGTTCAAATAGCGAATATCAAACCGGGGAACGGAGTTCCTTCTCAGGGCAACTTAGCCTCTTTGGGAAGTCCCCATTCGTAAAAGAAAACTTCAGTCAATGGTGCCAATATTTTCGTAATTTTCTTTTCAACTGAACCAGAAAAATATAGTAGATTGAATAATTAAGATAAGTACTTAGTATAAACTCTAAAACAGTGATATTAAACGATGAATGCCTTACAAATTTGAGATTTAGTAGTTATAAAAAAAAAAAAAAAAAACATGTCCCAGAAAAAAAACATGTTTTTTTTAATAGTTTCTTTTACATATTTTTTTTTTTTTCTTCCAAGTCAGAAAAAAAACTTTTGAGCCCTCCCGTATCGGTTAGTTCAAATCCATCAGCCGCTTGCAACTCATGGGCAGCATACTGTTGGTATATAGGATATCTAAATTAAATACGGAGATAATTAAACAGGGTGGCCACAAACCGGGAATATCGGGAATTATCAGGGAATTTCATGTAACCGGGAAATTTCATGGAAATATCAGGGAATTCAGGTAATTTCGAAAATAATCAGGGAATTCATTTGCAACTACTCGGAATTTAGATATTTTTTAAGGTTGTCTTGAATTTATTTTAATAATGAAATTTCTCATTAGATATTTAAACTTATATACATTTAACATTAAATAGCCAACGATAGTGTAAACAGCGCACTAGAACTCGCCACGAGTACCTTCGACTAGCGCCAAAAAGCCGACACCGATGTTGCGTCACTCGCGAGCAACCACGCGAGAAGACCTGCGTGCATACCACGTGCTCCTGCATTGTTATCTCGACTCGCGAAAGTTTAAAAGTGGCATTAGAATCCTCGAACTATATGCAATGTAGCTATAGATAGCCCTCTTGTCAGTTGAGTTTGCTAGCTAAGCGACAATCTCTTCATTTGTCATAAAATTTCGTCTGCTGTTTACAAACACGCAAACGCATATCGTGTGATCATATCTAATTTAAAAGTGAAAGTATTATCTAAATATCGTTATTTTAGTTTATTATCAAATGGTAAGTTTTTCTTAATTTTTATGATTAAGTGGAAGAAAGATTGTTATTTTTTTAAGTTATTAATTTATTTTAATCGTGAAATTTCTCATTAAACATTTCAGCTTATTTAGCCTATTAAAGGGTATAAATAATTTATTTTACTGATCATTAACTCTTGGTATTATCTTCTCGCAATGTTAATTACCGTTATCTGTGTTCGAACGTCAAAGTTTTTTCGAATGTTGATTCGATGCGACAGTTTAAACAGCGTATTAGCGCTCGCAACTAGTGTCTTTGACTCGCACCAAACACCCGCCACAGAAGCGAGCGGCACTCGCGAGCTACTACGCGAGAAGACCAATGCGAGCGTACCGTGTGTTCAAGCAGTGCTATCTCGATTCGAATAAACTCGCGCGAAAGTGTAAATGTGGCATAAGAATAACCGAGGCACATCTCGTGCCGTCACATATAATTTTAAAGTGGAAGTGTTTTCTAAATATCGTTGGTTTTAGTTCATTATCAAATGGAAGTTTTTCTTAATTTTTATGATTATATCTAATGTTTCTACTGCTATTTTTTAAATTAATAATTATTTTTGAACATTTATTGGGTGGATGTCGATTGCTTTTTGGATGTTATTACTATTGTTGACTATTTATGTATTTAATTTCATTATAAAAATATTAATTTTTAAAATTTTCAGACTAATGAATTCAGCATGATAACACGTTTTGAAAATGATTGGTTGATTAATCCAGATTTTAATATTTAGTTAAAAGAAGTTAAAAATGATTCTAAAAGTGCAAAATGCAGACTTTGCAATGCTACATTTTCTTTAATTAATATGGATAGAACAGCTATCAAAAGTCATGCTAAATGAAACATATTAACAAGCTTATGAATTGCAAAACTGTCTATCCTTTTCAAAGTTTTTTTTAAGTCAGTCGCAACAAACTAATAATGAGATAACTAAACGTGGTTTGTCTGAAAAATTTACAGTTTCTAATCCTATTACGAGTCAGGAAAAAAAACAAATTCCGGCTCCACAAAATACGCTCTGTTCCTTTCTTCTCAAAGAAGTAAGCTGTGCAGTAATACTTTGATGTATTCAGATACTGATTACTCACAAGTCAATGTGCACAGCGGGAAGTGACGTAGAGTATTTTTTAAAAAAATGTTCAACGATAGTCAAATAGCCAGAGGAATGGAATTGCAGCGAACTAAAATTACGTACTCAGTTCTTCATGGGATTGCTCCTTACTATAAAAGTAGACTGAGGGAATCTATAACTTTTTGTAATAATTTTGCTGTAGGGCTTGATGAGTCATTCAACAAAGTTTGTTAAGAAATTCAAATGGATTTGGAGTACTGTAAAGAATGAAGTTTGTACACGATACTTAACATCTGCTTTTCTTTGTCACACAAGAGCTTCAGATCTTCTGTCCTTCAAGCAAATGCTTCAACTCCTTATAAACCTTAAAAGTTTAAAAATCTCAATAGATGGACCAAATGTTAATCACAAATTTTTCGCAGAATTGAAAGCTGAGCTACAGAAAATTAGATAAATAAATGATACTTTGGTACTTGACATCGACAGTTGTAGTCTTCATAACATGCATGGAGGATTTAAATGAGGAATGGAGGCGACTAAATGGAATATTGTTCAGTTTTTATGGTCAGTTTATTATCTGTTTAAATATGCACTGACATGCCACGCTCAGTTAACAGAGTATTCAGGATCAACTCTTTATCCTAAAAAATTTTGTGCAGCCCTTTAGATAGAAAATTACAGTTGGCTGCTTGTGCTTTAAAAAAATTGTGGAGGGATTTACAGCATGATAAAAAAGAGCTGACTAACACTAGTTACAAAATTGTAATTGAGACTCTTCCAGATCCTTACCTACCAGCAAAACTAGAAGTTTTTCGGTCATTACCAGCTGAATCACAACCATTACTACAAGAATATCAAACTGATGCTCCTATAGCACGATTTCTTCACAGCTCTTTAGTGACGTTCTCCTTAGTATAATGCAAAGATTTATCAAAGCAGATGTACTGAAGTCTGTTGACTCATTATCAAGTATAGTCTTAACTGATGAAAACAATTTGATTTTGTACAGTCAAATTGACATGGGATTTGGTACTAAAAGAGAGATTAAAATTTTAAAATAATATCACCGATCTCATGATTTTACAATTGCAGAAAAATGCCACACCTGCTTTGAAAGCTTTTACAGGAAAATTGTTGACACAGTCACTTACTTTATAAACTTACTGAAGCAGTCTCGTGTTTTGATCCTAGTCTTGCACATTTTATCGAAGTCAGAAGTAGGAGATTAAAAGCCTACTCACTATTTTGAATGAAAATAATTGGAGCATTGGTAATAAGGCTAATGAAATTAATCAAGATTTCAACAATTTATGTTCTCAATGTTCGACATTGCAAGTTCTTAAAAAATTATTCACGAACAAGTAAACGCCTAGATCAGTTGTGGGATGAATTAATTTTTGGACACGCTAATCCAGTCAATAGTAAAACTTTTGAAGATCGTCATAGTTTTATTTCGTGGCAATGCTAATATTGAGAGAGGTTTTTCAGTAAATTCTGAAGGTTTAGTTTAGAATATGAAACTTTAATTGCTCAGCAATTAATGTATGACTGTCTTAAGTGAAACAAATGGGGATGTTGCAACTCTTGATGTTCCAAAATCTTTAGTTCATTCTTACCATTACTCACTTTCAAATTTATCTCAAGAAATTGAACGTCGAAAAAAGAAAGATAAAATAACTGAATCAGAGGATATGAAAAGAAAACGTGTAGCTAATAAAAAACATTTGGCATCAAATAAAAAGTTAAACTTCTAGCTGAGATTCAAGTTATTGATGAGCAATTTAAAAATCTTAAATGATTTTTATATAGCAAATACTAACAGTTTAATTTGTGCTAATTTATCATTAGCTTGTTTCTGTTTTACTCATTTTAAATTAGTTATAAAATACCATCTATAGCAATGTATTAAAAATTAATTAAATAAATTATGATACTCAAATAAACATAATTAGAAATGTCTTTTGAATTTTTGTGAGTTTTGTAACAGCTTTTCCAATTAAAATGTAATCAAATATTAAAATATTATAATTATGTGAGTAAAATTTCTAAATCAGGGAAAAGTATGACAAACTTTACTGGAAAACCTGGAAATATCAGGGAATTTTTAAATCATTTCTTTGTGGCCACCCTGTTAAATTACCGAAATAATTATTCACATGTTGTGTGTTCTGTACCATACCGTATTTTAACTGTGACAAATAATATGAATGTAAGCTAAATGACTTGGCTCGCCCCCCCCCCCTCCTCCCCCAAGTAGCCCAGTGTAGCTTTCTATCTAACCCTCCCTCCCTAGACAGAGCGATGTAGTTTATGGAACCTTCCCAACTCCCAAGACATATGAAGTGAAGTGTTGCAATTTATTTGTGTAAAGTGTGATTATGTTCACTGTGTGAGAAGTATATACTAGAGATGAAACGGATATACGGCAACTGTTTGGTATCTGGCCGGATACTGGATAGTAGGTAAATATCCAGCAGAAATCCACTGGATACTTAATTCTTGGTAAATTGTGAAATTTTTATAAATTTTTCTTTGTGTCAGGGGCTGATTGGCCAAGGCTAGTGGGCGTGTGTGTGGATAGGTGTGCTGACGAACTAACCTTAGGGAATTACAGTTCTGCTCGAAGCGTCTCTTCTGTGCTTCTGGCAGCACCACTAGAATCTTACCATTGGACTGTTTGGGCTAATGTTTGACACCACTGTGGTTTGACGGCCACAGACCGAAGGTTAGAAATTGATATAAAGTTCTTGCTACATGAAATAGGGTGAGACTTGCAATGGAACAGTTTATTGGCTTCTAACACGGAGTAGTACAGTTTATAGCGTGCCGCAAAGTGGATTCCAACTATCACCAACTTATCTAAGCCCGAACTGTAATAGTTAATTGTTAGGCAGATGGTCGCCCCGGATACGAGATGCATGGGAGGGTGGCAGGCTCCTAACAGGTGGCTATCGAAGTATGCTCGACTACTCTCGCCGACTGCCCGACAGTAAAGACACTACTTCATCGCTTGTACTGCCCAAGCCGCCTCGGTTGACCTACAATTACGAAGGGGACTGCACTCTAAGGTGCTGACTGCAAGCGTGCAGATTCCTGTCTGGTCAATGCTCGACCGCGCTCAGCATTGTCAATGATCGCCGACTGCCAGTAGCTCGACGACTGAATATTCCTATAATTCCCCAAATAGTAATGGTCTTCAAAACGACCTCTTACACTCCTCCGCCATTAGAACAAGGCATTTTCCACAATGCCGGAAAGTACAATATGCGACATAGTTGGATTTCCACTTTGAAGCTCACAAAAATATTGCAACATTTTTAAATATTTATTTTTAATTCTGGTGTAGGTGGTCGGCCAAGCCTGAAGATAAACAAAGTCAATTAGAATTTTATAACATAGGAACAATAAAACAGTCATAAAAATGACATTAAAAAAAATATAATTTATGGAGTAGATGGGGTATGGTCATTCTCAACATGTTGAGTTTGACATAGCTACTACTATCTGCGTAACGTTTGGTATCGTGATAATAGCAGTGTTTTGTGCAAGTCTGCCTTATTATTTCCGTTACAAACTGATTAAAATAAGTCGTACTTAAAACTAAGATCGTCATAATGATTCGATACTTGGTTAAATTTAATCACATCTTGCTCAGTTTGCAAATATTTTGTTCTGCTTTCCAAGGTATTCTAATTATGAACTATGGTATACTGCTTCTGATAGATTAAATTAATTATTCAGCTTAGGAATGATCGATAAAATCTTCTTTTTACTATTTTACACATTATCGCATTCTTCAGGGACCTTAATTTGAAAGAATTATGTTTCTAGAATTAACTTTTGCATGAATCATAAGACAAGTAATTGTCACTATGGTGTGATCATGTGATGCAACAAAATAATAAGTTAATTATTACGGATGCTCCTATATATATGCTTACTATTTCTCTTGACAAGTGTTCAGCAAAGTTTCTGTAAAACAAGATTGTTGGACAACTAGATGAAAAGAACAAGTGATTACCACAGATTGTTTATAGTTGCTTAAATTACTAAATTTAATTTAACACTTAAGACCTGTGTTTCTTATTGAGTAGCATGATTCAAAGTAATCCACAATTGATATATTGCTCTACCCCGAATTATATGAGTGTATGATTACGTTAACAATTTTAAAGATTTTAGACTACAAGACAACGCTTACGTGAATAGTATGATAAAACTTAGATAGGTCTCGTATGAACATTGAATTAACATATGGTTCTCTCATCCACCTGCTTATAATTAGTAGTAGTACAATAAATATACTCTAGGACTTTGTAAAACATCAGTTAATTATTTTTACTAGTCACTATTGCCCAACCTTATATTAAGGCTTGAATCTCATTTGTTTTATTAGTAAATGCATTAGCTAAGCATCAAGAAGTGAATTTAAGCTGACAATACGTTACAAGTGTCAAAATTGTCACGATTTCCTAATTTGGTATTTTTCCTCTTTTTTAATTTCAGGAAATCATAATTTTATAATGAATCTACTACAATAATATACACTTCTTAGTAAAGATAACTCCATTCTTAAACTGCTTAGTCTGCCGTGACTGTGATTGTATGGTAGTTCTAAGTCCCATGAACAGAAATATGTTTTGTGCAAAAGAAATACATTACATGTAAATTACTATTTGTTATATGCTTCTGGTTTGTTTTAGTGACAAACTAATTGATTCCCGTTCTTATTACTAAATTGGTTCTACACTAAAATTATTAACAGTTCTGTTTGCGATACTTATGTGTTTGAAGCGTTGCGCTAATCTTGCTGCGTTGCACCAGTCGACTCGGCATATCAGGTTACGCTGCGCGTCACTGGCCGTGCTTTGCCGCTCGCCGTAACAGCTATCTGCAAAATTATACTTCCGACAGTACCTTGTCTTAAAACTAAACTATACATAATTTTGACAAAGGGGATAGGTGGCCTCAATGGGGGATCTACGACAGCGAATTATTTAATTTTATGGTTGAATTAATATCCATGTCTCTGTATACAATTCATAAGCACATATACTTTCTCGCATATGATATGAATAAATTTATTAACGGTTTTGGCCATTGCTGGGCTGCGGAGATTATAATGTGAGTTATGTATTTCCCTTCTTTTAACGTTTGAATTCCATACAAGTTCTGATTTACTGAGTTTACTCTCTTCTTGGTTATTGCATATAACAATTTCTTTAACTGGAAACAGCAATTTTTTGATTCACCAGTAAAGCTTGAAAAATATTGGTTACCATTTTCGTGAGTCTGTCCGTTACTAATGTCATGGAACTGCTATTGATAATACAGAATTTACACGATTTTTCCCTTAGATTGGTGAACTACCTTTCAATAGTCTAGGTTTGACAGTAGTTATCACTGCAAAACTTGATAAGGTACAAATAATTTCCAATATCTAGCAACAGATTTTTTAAACTTAGGTTGTTGATGCAAGGTAAATACTACAATTTAATGTCTGAAACAAATAGATGGATTCTCCTAAGTAGTGCAATCTGCTTATTGTCTAACAACTAATCAGACTTACTTGGTACTATACAACAATTACCAATAGTCAAAACTTAATTCTGAAACATTTGCACTGCATATAACAGCTGTTATAGAGACAAGAAGTTGATATATTTTGCATATTTTGATTTATGATTCACTTATGGCATCTCATTTTGGTGAAACTCCTCACAAGTACAAAAGGTATTTAAATGAGGAAAACATGCTCCAAGAATTATTTGTGGAGTAAGCACACGAACGTAGTTTTTATATAGAAAGTGATTAGCTTTTCTATTCAGTGACATACTTCAAGAAATGTTATTTACGAAAACTTATCGACTTAAAACCAAACAAAGAGTGTTTTTTTGCTTCAGACCTCTTTTTTGTTGTTGTTGTGTTAGATAAGAATTGTTTGATTTACCGATATCTTGTCATAGATTACGTTCTCCGCTTCCGATGAATTATTAATTTGGAATTGCAGATCGTATTACTGGCTCCTAACTCACCAGTCTCTCTCAGATTGAAATTTCATTTTCTTTCTGTTCGTTATATGTAGTTCTCAGTTTTCTAATACTTAACTAACCAAACTCCAGTGATAACTTCCCAATACTACAATCTTATCTGCGATTACACATTGAATATGAACTGATTCACCAAACTATACCGAGCGTGGTGGTGTAACGGATAGCGTTCTGGCCTCGCATTCGGGAGGACGGCGGTTCGAATCCCCGTCCGGGCATCCAGATTTGGGTTTTCCATGGTTTCCCCAAATCACTCCAGGTGAATGCCGGGATGCTTCCTTCAAAAGGCCATGGCCGAATTCCTTCCCATTCCTTGCCCCCATCCTTTCCTGTCTCTAAAGACCACGTTGTTAAAAAGGGACGTTAAACTGTTACAAAAAAAAAAAAAAAACACCAAACTATTTTGAATGTACAGATTTTAAAAGACATACAACATGGATGTGGGTTTGGATGAATGATTAGGTGTGTAAACTGATTGGATTGATGACTAATGAGGTTCACATAATGGTTATGTCTGTAACTTGGATCTGTTGGTAACGGATGAATGTAAGTTTGTTTCCATAAACGTATGGAGTAGACGGTAGGCTTTTGAGTACGTATTGTGTCGCAAGAAAAGGTTCATGACTCCTTTTTCCAAGGACTGCACTCGTATTTTGCCTTTTTAACTCGATTGTCTGGGCAACATCACGGTGTGCACTCGACAATCAGAGTTCGCCAATTTCCAACGCTGTCCGGAATTTTTTACATCACTCATTTTTTAATATACTTGGTGCTCCAGATATTTCTAACATGTGGCACACAGTTTGACTCCTTACATTAAGTGAGTACGTATTATTACTGTGGACACATGAAAGACAAGCCACTGAGGTTATATTTTCCCTAACTGAAACACCAGAGTTGTACAATGTTCGTAATAATTTCAAATTATTCTTATTCTTCAAAATTATGAACGCCGATTCCATTCTAGATACTGTACTTTAGGATTTTATCCGTGGATATCTTCAGACTCGCGTTCGATTACGTATTGTTTTTCTAATTTGATATAGCAATTACGTTTTTTATTCATTCCTGTCTAATTCAACCATTCCGTGCATCGCGATAAATGTTAAATTTGATGTAGCAGATACGTCGATATACATTTACTCTTTTTAGTTCATCCATCTCATGTATTATGTTTTAATTTGCTATGGCAAATACTTCCGTTTTATATACACTCTACTTGCGTCTACCCGTCCCGTGTCATTGCGCGTATCACTTAACACAAATAAATCTTCTGCAAACATTCTCGTTAGAGGTATTTGGATGATCTCACGAATGATTTTAGAATATACTATGCAATGTTAGCACGTACGATTGACTTATGGGTATTCGTATAGCGGTGGGAACACGTCTGCTCCTCAACCTGAACACGTGAGAAGTCTTAGAACGTCAGCTGAAAGTGTCCACTCGCGTGGTCCTATTAACAGCTGTACGTTTCGCACGTCCACGACTGCACCATATTTCTATAGAAAATTTAATCCTATATCCTACTGTAAGCTCTGATCAAATAACTAACCGCCTGAACGGTTGCTCTGAACATCCTGGAGCTCATACTAATCCAGCAGTAGATACCCCTAACACTTCAACTTTTCCTCCACTCTGCAAACAACATTACAACAGTGAAGAATTGCGCACCAGAACCCACTAAGAGATATTACTCTCTCTTTTCCCCAATATTTATCATTAATCCAGGCTTTTAGCCATAACAACCCACCCCATTCTGCTTGTCCCGGCTTCAAGTTACCGGCATTACTTAATTGCAAATGGGTGGAATGGAGCGCCTACATCCTCACCAGGTTAACTTCTTGGGCTATACCTGTGAGTTATTTCAGAAATGTTGGCCCCCAAAATGACGCAACTCGCCACACATTTATATATCGGGTCTGGATCGGTCGGTCCCTTGCCGCCTTTTACCGCAAAATATTCCGCTTCACTTTAACATATTGGCTTTCCTGTCACACTTACATTGACACGACGCCCAACCGGTTTCATTTTTTCCCGGTAACAATCATTTTCATAATTCTTAAATTCACCAATTATTATTTAACTAGTATTTGCCTAGCACCTTCTTTCGAAATTTTCTATTCTGCTCAGTAGCATCTGGATGTTTCTTAACATTTATATCTGCCTTATACACTTAATTTTGGACTTACCTGGAGAACTGGTTCCGATCTATTCATAAACACCGCCGCTGCTATGGCCTCTGAAAATATTTTTGTCTCACTTAAAGATATATGTCTGGCAGAAAACGTGCCTTTACAAGCAATAAACAACCCCGTTTAACTCACCATTATAACTCCGCGTCTCCAAATCCAAGATCCTCGCGTTCAATGTCTGATAACTGTTGTAGATTTACTCGCTGTCATAGTTACAATAAAAATTGAGGTCCACTCACCCCTAATGTCTTATTCTCGTCGCCGTCGTCGTTGCTGTCGACGTCTGAAGAACATCCTACGGCACCTGCCGCAACGTGTTGACTCGCGCCGCCGTGATCCGCTCCGCGTGTTGATCCGCGCTGCGCTCCGCCGTCGCTCGTGCGTTGAACCCGCCGTCCGATGTCTCCAGCCGCGTGCTGACGCTGCGCCTCCAGCGTTCATCTTCCAAGCCATGTGTTGATCCAGCCACCTGTCTTCCTGCGATCATTGACAATGCTGAGCGCGGTCGAGCATTGACCAGACAGGAATCTGCACGCTTGCAGTCAGCACCTTAGAGTGCAGTCCCCTTCGTAATTGTAGGTCAACCGAGGCGGCTTGGGCAGTACAAGCGATGAAGTAGTGTCTTTACTGTCGGGCAGTCGGCGAGAGTAGTCGAGCATACTTCGATAGCCACCTGTTAGTTTTTGTTATTTCTTCAAAGGGTTTCAAAAGCTTAACCCACTTTTCCATCAGACTCCATTGTTGAGGCATCAAATTGGTGTGTGCTCCGTGATCGACCATTCGGCTACAGTGAGCCCTTTTTTGTTCTAACAGGCACTTTATTATATAAAAGGTAGAATTCTATACTTTGACGATGACAGTAGGGGAAGCAACAGGCAACAATCAGAGTAGAGGCTATCGGGGTGGCGACAAAATAATGTTCAAAGGGACGGCAATTATAGTTTGTCCCGACTTGGAAAATTATTAGATCCACCATTACAGCCACAGGCATATCCTTCATAATGTTGGCGCCACTTTCATACCGAGCGTGATGGGTGAACGGTCAACGTTCTGGCCTCGCATTCGGGAGGACGCAGGTTCGAATCCCCGTCCGGGCAACCAGATTTGGGTTTTCTATGGTTTCTCCAAATCACTCCGGGCGCGTGCCGGGATGCTTCCTTCAAAAATGCCATGGCCGAATTCCTTCCTACTCCTTGTCCCCAATCCCATCACTGATCACGCCTCTAATGACCTTAGCCGTCGACGAGGCGTAAAGCAATAAGAAAAAAAAAAAGCCACTTTCATGAATGACTACTCGTAAATATCAGCGGCGTATTTATCGGAGGGCTAGGCAGTGCCCTGCACCGCAGCCCCAAGTCCAGAGGGCCCCCACTAGACTTGGTACAGCTAAAACTGAGGAACCAAAATATGTTTTTGCACCGGGGCCCATCTTAACCTAGCTACGCAACAACTAAATGTATTTTGTTTTGGCCAATAGCTCAACAATTTGCGATGCTATTTGGGTAAAAACATGCCGAGCAAGTTGCGGTCGCAGTGAAGATGAAGATCGCGGTCGATGGATGCCGGGCAGCTCGAGGTGAAGGTGTATGCAGATGTCGCAGTCGATGTCGAGGTACAGATGCTAGCGTTCATCAGTGTTTTGAAAATCCTTGTAAGTAGCTACTAATAATTATCATTTAATAAATACGCCAGTACAAATGTTGTTGGATATTATTTATTTCACGGACGCGTTTCGCCTCTCGTTGAGGAATCTTCAGCGTACAGTTTTCCTGCAATATGTGATTAGTTATTAACTTTCGAATATAATGATTTTTTACTTTTAACGAACTTATTCTTATATAGGAAGCATAATATTTTATGACTGTGTATGAGGTCACAGGAAACCAACAACCACACCTCTAAACACAAATGTAAATGTAAGTTGCAATATAAAGCCTACGGTATCTTAGTATACCCATATAAACAAAACGTTCTGCATGATAATCCAAAACTGATACATAAATATAAGTAATATTATGCTTCCTATATAAGAATAAGTTCGTGAAATAAATAATATCCAACAACAGATGTACTCAGGGCCGGCTTAAGGAATGTCGGGGTCCCGTGCGAAGTTTGATTTCAGGGTCCCCTACTTCTTTTCTAGATGTACGTTTGCCTACACTTTTGATAATTTTCGTGACTTTATACACACACACACACACACACACACATATATATATATATATATAATCTGTGTGTAGAGCTCAAACAACGATTAAAGAGACGGACTGAGGTTTCTCTAAATCTGTGTACAAACGGGTCAGCAGTTTATTGAGTACTAGCTGGTACCCACGACTTCGTTCGTGATTGTAAAGAATTCATATTGACAGCTATAGACATCTAACCACCATAGTGCACGATGGGAGACTCGATACTATTACCACACACAAATACCAGTCTTCTGCGCTATGTAGTTCCGGCAGCAAAGTAAAATTTACGGATACACACAAGTCTTTGGATGAAATACGAAAATATTCATGATCGATCAATTTCAAGCACCATATCTCACACACTCCCACAGTTACCGAATTTCGGCCAACGTTGTAATCAATGGGAGACTCTGTGTTACTACCACACACAAACGCCAGTGATATGCGATTGATAGTGTTCACTTAAAAGTGATACACCGTGACACATGCGTCTTTGGCAGAAGAATGAAATTGCCGCAGGTCGACCATTTTCACCCCCCATATCTTCCACACCCCCATAGCCACAGACATCTAACAAACATAGTGCACGACAACAGACACGATTCTACTACCACACATAAACACCAATGCTCTATGCTATGTAGTCGTGGCAGAAAAGTGAAATCTGCGGAGACACGTGCCTTTCGTCGAAATATGAAAATATCCTTGGTCGGGCACTTACAACCACCATATCTCCCACACAACCACAGTTTCTGAAATTCGGCCGCTGTTGTGATCGAAAGGTGACTCTGTGTTACTACCACACACAAACGCCAGAGATCTGTGATCGATAGTTTTCGCTGAAAAGTGATACACCATGACACTTTTGTCTTTGGCAGAAACATGAAATTGCCACAGGAAACCACTTTCAACCCTCATATCTCCCACAGCCCCATAGCTACCGAAATCTAAAAACCATAGTGCACTACATGAGATACGATTCTACTACCAAACACAAACACCAATGCTCTATGCTATGTAGTTGTGGCAGAAAAGTGACATATGCGGAGACAGTCGAAATACGAAAATATCCTTGGTCGGCCACTTACAACCACCATATCTACCACAGTAACACAGTTTCTGAAATTCGGCCGCTGTTGTGATCGAAAGGTGACTCTGTTCTACTACTACACACAAACGCCAGTTATCTGTGATCTACAGTTTTCGCTGAAAAGTGATACACTATGACACTTTTGTCTTTGGCAGAAATATGAAATTGCCACACGTCGACCACTTTCAACCCCCATTTCTCCCACACCCCCATAGCTACCGACATCTAACAACCATAGTGCACTACATGAGATACGATTTCACTACGAAACAGAAACACCAATGCTCTATGCTATGTAGTTGTGGCAGAAAAGTGACATATGTGGAGACAGTCGAAATACGAAAACATCCTTGGTCGGCCACTTACAACCACCATATCTACCACAGTACCACAGTTTCTGAAATTCGGCCGCTGTTGTGATAGAAAGGTGACTCTGTGCTACTACTACACACAAACGCCAGTTATCTGTGATCTATAGTTTTCGCTTAAAAGTGATACACCATGACACTTTTGTCTTTGGCAGAAGTATGAAATTGCCACACGTCGACTACTTTTAACCCCCATTTCTCCCACACCCCCATAGCTACCGACATCTAACAACCATAGTGCACTACATGAGATACTATTCTACTACCAAACACAAACACCAATGCTCTATGCTATGTAGTTGTGGCAGAAAAGTGACATATGCGGAGACAGTCGAAATACGAAAATATCCTTGGTCGGCCACTTACAACCACCATATCTACCACAGTACCACAGTTTCTGAAATTCGGCCGCTGTTGTGATCGAAAGGTGACTCTGTGCTACTACTACTCACAAATGCCAGTTATCTGTGATCTATAGTTTTCGCTGAAAAGTGATACACCATGACACTTTTGTCTTTGGCAGAAGTATGAAATTGCCACAGGTCGACCACTTTCAACCCCCATATCTACCACACCCCCATAGCTACCGACATCTAACAACCATAGTGCACGACAGGAAAGATGATTCTACTACCACACACAAACACCAATGCTCTATGTTATGTAGTTGTGGCAGGAAAGAGAAGTATACGGAGATACGAATTTTTGGTCGAAATATGAAAACGCCCTGCACTGACCAACTTTAATCATTATATCTCCCTCATCCCCACAGCTATCGGCATTCGGCCAACGTTGTGCACGACAGGAAACTCCATGCTACTTCCACCCACAAACATCAGTGATCTGTGCTAGGTAGTGGTGGCTGAAAAGTGAAATATCGGAAAAAACACGTCTATTTTTATATATATATAAGATTAGCTGAACGGGACCGACTTCGCCGAGTCTTTGGTGTTTTATCAATGCATCTCATATGGATCTCCCAACTACTGTCACTTTCATTTCTGGCTAAGCCCTGCTGCCCATTGTGTCAAATGAAATTTTTTTTGTATTGAATTTAATAGCTATTATGTTTATAATACGCTTTTTGCATACTACATTTCTTTTCTTGCCCTTTTTTGCTGGTACATATAGGTTTATGTGGCTGCAGACACGTGAGCAGGCATACACATTTTAATTCAATAACTTTTTATATGAAACGTCAAATGATGAATGAGTTTATTCGAACGAAATTACATAAATTGCTGAAACAGGTTTAGAGCAATGCACGCCTTTAAATATATAGGCCTATTGTAATTACATCAGATAATGTGCTCATTTGATTCGGGATCGAACTTTGCCTTCAATTCTACTTGTCCTAAAAAGTTTCCATTACATAGATTTCCTAACACTTCATGGTCGCCTCTTAATGGAAGATTTCTTTCGACAAGGAAACATACTATTGAAAACAATCTTAGCAGAACCAACCTCCATCTCCTTTCTTCCTGATCAATTAGATCTTCAGTTGCCTGATCAATTAATTTTTAATTCTCTGTGATAACTCTTCCCACTTAAACATTTGTATAATATGGTTGCGTGACAGTTCATGGCTATAGAGAATTTTTGACAAACTTTGCCGGTCTCTTAAACCATTTCTTGTGATAGAGCCTCCATTCAAATTTAGTAACTTGTAACAAAAGCAATACACAGAATCTTTTTCGAGAATATACAAGCCACGTTCGTTTAACTTTTTCATCATTTGAAAGATGACGGAAGCAATGAAAAATAGAGAATCGCCTTCTTGTTCTGCTAACCATAGGAAATTTTACATTTCTTTCACTAATGTCTTTCGGGCCTTCCTTAATCGCTCTTATCCTAAAATTATCATCTATTAGTATAATACACAAGATGTAGCGTTGTCGCACCTACGTCATGTCACGCGGTGACGTCAACCTATGACGTTGCGCTATGACGTCACGCTTTACGATATTATTTGTGGGAGTGCGCGTTATTTAATATCATTTCCAAGCAACAGTGAATAAATTAACTCACATAACACTGAAATAAAAGTATGTATTGCGTTAAAATCGATATATCAATTATTAGATGCTTATATTTACGTAATATTCTCTTGATATATTGAAGTATTCCTTAAATTCTTTGTCCATAGATATTGTAAGATAAAAGCTTTGTATTTCGAGCATCAGTGCTGCGAAAAGTTTGGTTAGAGTATAACTAGCATGGATCAGAATTACAAGTGGCATTTGACGTTAACGCAGAAGGCATGAATAATTTAGTTTTTTTAATTTAAACTGTGTGCGTTTAAATTGGCATATTAATTATCCGTTTTTTGTTTTTGTTTTTTTTACTGAAACATTACATGGTTCAAATGAAAGAAGTTGCAAATGTTCGTGATATATACGGCCTAAACCACAATGAAATATTACATGGCATAGCTTAAGTTGTTAAGGTTTATTTATAGCATCCTTCGTTCTTGCTGGAGTCATTATTTCAACCGCTGTAAGCTTTCTTAGCCGTTAAAATATCGATCTTCATCATAGGTATTAAGAAAGAAATGTGTCAGAACCTGTGAAGATTTGGGATCAAGTTTATATCGCGATGCAAGGAATGTATTAATTTGCGCGTGATTGAAGCTTTGCCTTAACTATCAGAAATTTTAGTGGATATTATGGTTAAGTTGAAATGCAACCTGGACCAAGTTGACAACTGAAGCTTTTTGCTACAGCACAATGAACGATAAATTACAATGAGCTTTATTTTGTAACAATTCTGATTAGTTAAGCAACTGCAGAAAAATACCCACGTTATTTAATAACATTTCTAGGCATCCACGAATAAATTAACTGACAGTACATACTTATTAGTTGCTTGATTTATTTAATATTAGTTTATGTAGAAGTATTCGTTGAAATCACATATATGTAAGTTAATTTTCGCAATGTTAGCGGCAGTTTTGATAGATTGTTATTAGTTTTTTTTTTCTGTTACTTAAATCATTACTTCGTTCTAACGAAAGTGTTGCTAACATTTTTCGGTTGCGGAGCGTTTTACATTTCCGATTTTTTAATTTAATTCATGGCGACTTTTCCGAAAAAAGGGGGGTGCAAATGTGAAGAAGATGCCATTATAACGAAGCAATTGATACAAATTTCAACAGGGCAGTAGATACCAGTTTCCGGCCGGTGGAAAATATCACCTTCCACCCATTAAAAACTAATATTACGTTGGAATGACGTAAGTTGTTAAGATTTATTTTTAATTTTCTTTGGTTTTACTGATGCCTTATTTCAGCCGCATGTAACTGGTCAGCTATTCAAATGTGTTAGTATAATTCTGAATAACGAATATAAAAAATTAAGATTGAAGAACCCTTATAGATTTTTTTATTTGGTTTATTTCGCCATGCAATGTGACCATTAAAATGTGATAAGTATATGTATTAATATGCGTGTAACGGAAGTATTGTTTCTCTGGCGGCATGTTTGCGCATGGAGGAAGGAAATATTACCTGCATGGTTTAGCGTAGTACTGTATGTCGTTAGGGGATTTTATGATAACCGTGAAGACGCAATTTGTTGATGGATTCTTATGTAACTCGACGAAAAAAACTGAAAGTAGAGAATAAAATGTTTTGATATCTCACTTAATTCTCGAGATATTGTATCTCAAAATTGACGTGGTTAAGTTGAAATGCGGCCTGGAACAGAAGAAAAAATTTCTACATTACCAAATTTGATGATGATGTCGTATGTAACTCGAAGAGACAAATCGAAAACAAAGAATATATTTTCTTTCCATATCTCGCTTAGTTCTCGAGATATGGTATCTCAAAATTTAGGTGGTTTGGGTGAAATCTGGCCTGGACCAGAAAAACAAATTACCAAAACCGCTATATGTACACGGTGGAAATACACTATATGTGGTTTATTTGCTTCCTGGTGGTTGTTGTTAGGTTGAAATACGTCCTGGACCAGAGGAACTTCACCAATATCACAGTTATAATTGATTTTCAACATGCTATATCTCGAAAACCAAGAAAGATATCAAAAAATTTAACTTTATTTTCGATTTGTTTCGTCGAGTTCTACAAGAATTCATCATCAGATTGTGGCGCCACGGTAATGATTGAACTGCCTGTTGTTAGATTGAAATGCAACCTGGACCAGGATAGCAACAGAAAATTTTTTTTATTGCGCAAGGCAATAGGAATTATATTATGATTTATTTTTGTGTTTATTAAAGCGATTGCTAAGAAATGATTTGCCAGGATACTGAAGTTGTTATGATTTAATTTAGTATCCTTCGTTTTCACTGTGGTCATTATTTCAACTGTAGGCTATGTAATTTATGTCATCCGTTAACACATCGATCTTCATCGCATTATTAGCGAAGATTGTGGTTTGACTGAAATGCGACCTGCATCAAGTTGACAACTGAAACGTTTTGCTACATCACAAGGGATGAGAAATTACAGCACATTGAGCTTTATTTCAAAACAATTCTGTTTAGGTAAGCAACTAAAAAGAAATTAATTGCCAGAATACTCCAAATCCGTCAATTTTGACGGGCTTTGTGGCTAGTTTATAATATCCGGCCAGGTTCCCTTCTTTAGACGATTTTCTTTCTTCTTGGAGGTGTCCAGCTATGGTTTCTTCTGCAGGAACACTTTCACTACTAGTAGATGTTTCCACTAGTGAGACTTTCTTCCACGGGCCATACAATTGTTCAGCAGTATCGACAGATGACGCTTTAATAACACTACATTATTTTATATCACAACTAGCTTCGAGCCCGTCAAAAATGACGGTTTGAACGCAATATTCTGGCAGTTCACTGTTTTGCAATTGGGTAATTATATGGAATTGTTATTACAAAATACTAATGGCCTTGATTTTGTAATGTTCTATATATGTATTTCATTTGTAGTTCACATAGCGATACAGTAGTAACTTCCACTGAATTAATGACAATGGAAGTATAGAACCAATAAAATTAAAAACAAATTAGGAATCCCACAAAAACTTTTGCTATCAATGTAATATCAGTTTTATTCCTGGTCAGAGGCGGCCCTAGCAAGTTTTTCAGGTGGTGCGAGATCTCATTGTGGCGCCTCACATGTGCACACGTGTTTAAGGTGCCCAGATTGAAGATAACATTAATTTTTTACACCCTACTAAAATTATAAACGTAAACGTTTGTTTTCTTTAATATTTGCCACTGTTTCACGTCGCTGGGTGGCTTTTAAGATAAAGTCGTTTACGTGGGATTCGAATACGTCTATGAGTGCGTTATGAATTACAATCAAGCAATTCCGAGGGCAGAAAACAGTCTTTAATATTGTCGCGTTGGAACCGGGACAGGTGTGAATTCGAAGGTTACTTGTCAATGAACACAGCACTTAAACTGAGAACAGGTTTATTGAGAACTCAAACATACACGCAGCACTGACTGCCTCTTGGGCAGAATGCTCTTCTATTTATACACAGATAGAACGTACTAGAGATTACAAGAGTAGTTAACAAATGAAATGTGTAGAAGTTACAAGTGACCTTAGGAAACATGTAGAATCTTCTGGAAATAATAAACAGAATTAAATAATTTTTGTCAGTGGGCGGGATTGAACCGGCGACCTTCGGTACCGCAATTCGTGACGCTACCCGCTGCGCCATGCTGGCAGACGGTACACTGGCGTTCATGCGGCATTGCTCCCTCTCCTGAGGAAAACAGCGTCCCGCTGTTAGATTTCTTTTGGGGCACGCTGAAGTGTCCTGGATCTTGATCTTGTCGTGGGTCCTCTGTATGGCAGTTCTGGAGGGCCCCTCCTGTTTGTACTATTATCTTCCTGTCCGACTTCCTCAGTATCCAAACCGTCCTCAGAGTCCTTGAACAAGAAGCTGGTTGTGCCTAGCTGCTCGTCAGGATTGTAGTAAGGCTTCATGCGGAGGACGTGAACAATGTCCCTTCGCTTTCGTCGTTTCGAAGACGGCTCATAATCCTCGACTTCGTATGTGACGTCTGACCGGCGGCGTATGACACGATACGGACCAAAGTACCGCTTCAGTAACTTTTCTGATAGCCCAACCTTCCGGACAGGGGTAAAAATCCATACGAGATCTCCTGGGTTGTACGCAACAGGTCGGTGCTTGCCGTCATACCGCTGACGGTCCTCTCCTGGGTGGCCAGTGTTCGTATGCGAGCCAGCTGTCTTGCTTCTTCGACCCTGGTAATGAGCTGTTTTATATAGTCATCCTGAGTGTCGTCCGGCTGGAATGGGAACAGCGTATCCATTGTGGTCTCAGCTTCACGGCCATGGAGCAGAAAAAACGGAGTGAAGCCTGTCGTATCTTGCCTTGCTGTATTATAAGCAAATGTGACCACTGGCAGTATTGTATCCCAATCCTTCTGCTCAACATCCACATACATCGACAGCATATCGGCTAATGTCTTGTTGAAGCGTTCTGTGAGACCGTTTGTCTGAGGGTGGTATGCAGTTGTCATCCTGTGGACAACGTCGCATCTTGACATGACCTCTGATACTAGTCTTGACTGGAATACCTTTCCACGATCGGATATCATCACACGTGGTGCTCCATGCTTCAAAATAATGTCTTCTACTAGAAATTTTGCAACCTCTGGAGCTTCTGCAGTCGGCACAGGTTTGGTGACAGCGTAGCGCGTGAGGTAGTCGGTGCAGACTATTATCCATCGGTTACCGGTTGTCGACTTCGGGAACCTCCCCAAAAGGTCGATCCCAATTCGGTGGAATGGAACTGCTGCAGGTGGAATTGGTACTAGATGACCTGGAGGTAATTGCGGCACATGTTTCCGTCGCTGGCACTCTTTACAGTGACTCACATAATGCTTGACAGATCGGTAGAGACCCTTCCAGTAATACCTGCGTCTGATTCGGTCCAGGGTCTTCACAAATCCCAGATGACCGGATATTGGAGCGTCGTGGAAATACTTGAGAATAGCTGGCTGGAGATGAGCTGGAACGACCAGAAGCCACTTGGGGCCTAGTGGATCGTAGTTGTTCTTATACAATGTCCCATCTATCAATTGAAACCCTCCTTTGGCCGGTTCTCCTTTCTCCAAGGCGTCTATGGTTCTTAATAACTCTGAATCTTCCCTCTGTTCAGCTGCAACGTCACCTAATTCAGCGAGGGCTGAAATTCCATTCATGCTGTTGTGTTCTATTAAAGGATTCCTTGAAAGGCTGTCGGCATCCTTGTGTTTGCGTCCGTTTTTGAATACCACCGTGACGTCGTACTCTTGAAGTCTAAGTGCCCATCTTGCTAGTCGACCTGATGGATCCTTCAAGCTGGTTAGCCAACATAAAGAATGGTGGTCTGTTACGACGGTGAAAGGTTTGCCGAATAAATACGGACGAAACTTGTTGATAGCCCAGACAACTGCGAGGCATTCTTTCTCGGTTGTAGAGTAGTTTATCTCGGGCTTAGAGAATACTCTTGATGCATAGGCTATCACCTTCTCAGCACCTTCCTGAATTTGCACAAGCACTGCACCGATCCCATAACCGCTGGCGTCAGTGTGAAGTTCAGTTTCTGCATTCTCGTCGTATAAGGCTAGAACTGGTGCGGAAGTTAGAGCCTCCTTAAGTGCCTGGAAAGATCTTTCTTTAGTTTCATCCCAGTAAAACTTGGCGTCTCCCTGCAAAAGTTCTTGCAGTGGACGTGCCATGTTACAGAATCCTTTTATGAAACGCCGGAAGTATGAGCACAGCCCAAGAAAGCTTCTCACATCACGAATGTGCTGAGGAGTTGGAAATTCCATGACTGCCCTTACTTTATCTGGATCAGCGCGGACGCCATCTCCGTTGACCAGGTGCCCCAGGATTTTTCTCTCTGGCGACGAAGAGGCACTTCTTCGGATTGAGGCGGAGTCCTGCAGTCTGAACACACTTCAGCACCGTTGACAGGCGACTCAGATGTTCTTCAAATGTTTTCGAGAAAACAACAATGTCATCTAAATAACAAAGACACGTCGTCCACTTAAGGTGTCGAAGTAAGTTGTCCATCATGCGTTCGAATGTGGCCGGAGCGTTGCATAATCCGAATGGCATTACTTTGAATTCATAGAGGCCATCAGGTGTAATAAAAGCCGTCTTTTCTCTGTCAGCTTCGTCAACCTCGATTTGCCAGTAGCCTGTCTGCATGTCCATGGTTGAGAAGTATGTAGCTCCTTTCAAGCAGTCTAAGGCGTCGTCGATGCGCGGCAGTGGGTAGACATCTTTCTTTGTGATTTTGTTCAGCCGCCGATAGTCGACACAGAATCGCCACGTACCATCCTTCTTCTTTACGAGGACCACCGGAGATGACCAAGGACTCTCCGAAGGTTGAATAATGTCATTATGCAACATCTTCTCCACTTCCTCTCGAATTATTCGCCTTTCGACTGGTGACAATCGGTACGAGCGCTGGCTAATGGGCGGATGATCCCCAGTATTGATACGATGCTTTATCGTGGGCCGTTTCGTCTGACCTTTTTTTTGCTGGGGTGTGAATACACCAGAGAATTGGCGTAGTATAGCTAACACCCGGTGGTGTTGTTCCTTGGTCAGGCCGGACCCTATTGGCAGTTCCATAGTTGTTTCCTCCAGCGTGTTGTCGGTACTAGTAACAGAGCATGGATCTTCGTTAATGACGTTGAGCTCGCCCTCCTGGACTGGTTCAGCTGTCCCTATGCACATTCCCTTGGGGATAATTTGTGACTGCTCGTGACAGTTGGTGATCCAAATGTCTCCTCGACCACCGATAATGCTTATGATAGCCGCTGGTATGTAGATTTCTTTCGTGAGCCTAATAAACTTTCTACTATCGACAAGCACTTCAAGGTTGCGGTCGTCCGTGTTTTTGACTGGGACTCTTCTCATTGCGAACGGCGGGATTGTCACGTTGTCAACGGCGAATAACTTCCCAGAAGATTCTGTGTTACGTGTACCCGTCGCAACGACTTCTTCAATTTGCAGCTCAGACGTTCCACAGTCAATGACAGCTTGGGATGCCTTAAGGAAGTCCCATCCAAGGATGACATTATGACTACATTCTGTTAAAATGACAAATTCAACTGGCTGGGTCCTGTTGTTGATGGTTATTCTCGCGACACAAGCTCCAGCTGGCTGGACGTACTTTCCATTTGCGACCTTTAGCACAGTTGCCCCCGTATCACGGAACATTGTCTTCTTTAGTGTGCGACGATAATTGTCCGACAATACGGAGAAAGAAGCTCCTGAATCAACCAGCGCCCGGACAGGTTGGCCGTCGATTATAACGTTGATGAGATTTCCCGACATCTTAGTGACTGTCATCCATGGAGGATTTTCATCTGCGGCGGCCTCACCTCCGTAGATGGTCGCCTTGCTTAGTTTTCCTGCGTGCGGCGGCTAGGGGAGCGGCTGGTAGCTCTGTCCGGCGACGATGAACGGCAGCGGCGCGTCGGGGATCGACCTCGTCTAGGGTACGGCGATGGGCTTCTTCCCGTAGGTCGACCGAACTCGTCAGCGGGTGGCTGCCTGGGGTAGAACTGTTCGATGGCGGACGTCTTGCGGCAAAATAATCGTCAAATACTCGTCTTCTCTCTCTGCAGTAGCGTATGACATGTCCAGGGCGCCCACAGTGGAAACATACTGGCGCGTTGTCTTCTGTCCTCCAGACGTCCGTTCGTCTGCGGGACGTCATAGGTGCCGGAGGATTTGGTTGTGGCCGTCGGCCGTTTCCAGTGGTGGAAATATTTATTGCATCACCTTCTGTAATTGAATGTTTTAGTTATAATCGTTGAATAATTCAGCTATATTTGGCTTGTTTCCCTAACTTTGTATCAGAAATGAATAACACAACATTTTTTATCAAATTTATTTCATTCTAATGATTGATTTCTATAAAAAGAATTGTTATAAATATTTTACCTTTCCTTGAAAAAATTGATGTAAGTGTACATGCCAGCTAGTCTGTTTGTTCTTCTGAAATACGAATATTATTTTTGGAAGAAATACGTTATTACTTTTGAGACATACCACTGACTTTTTAGTGTGTTGTATATACACAATTACCTCATATAAATGCATTTAACACTTGGTCGATCACCACGTGCCTAATCATTTCTAGGCATCGTTTAGGTTTTGAAAGAATTTACCTTTTGATATATTCTGCACTCAATTTATGATATCACACACGCTCAAGGGTCTCTAGCAGTTCCTGTTTATTCCGTGGCTTCTTTTTCCGGCGACAGCGTTTCCCATAACCTTCCAACAGTTCTCAATTGGATTGAGATCAGGGCTATTTCCGGGCCACTTTAACACTTGAACTCCTTTTGTCTAAGAAGTGTTTAACATGAAATATAAATAAATGATAACTCAGCTGGCACATCATCTCCTTCATGCTTGGTACAAATATTGATCACAGGACTTACCTTCACTTCAAAGCTCTGTGGCAAGGAGCAGAGTCGCCCTGAAAAATGCATCTGGAAACATCTCCAAACTGATCTCTTATTGTGCTCATAAGCTTCCTTTCAAGGATGTTTATATAGACATCTGCATTAACCGTACCAGTTTATGAAGTCCAGACGACCTACTTCCATAGCTGGAAATGCATCCCCAGACCATTTGTCTTTGTGGATGTTTGACGGTTTGTGTATACACGAAGGTAAAAATTCTTCACCTTTTCTTCGACGCACGAACACTTTTTCCATCGGAACCATGGAGATTAAATTTGGACTCATCTGAATGATTACTCTGTTCCACATCTCCGGGTCCATTTTACATATTCTTTTGCCCACTTTAGCCACTGTTGTCGCATTTTTTTGGTCAATAAAGGCTTCTTTCTAGGATGATGGGCAGCGAGTCCAGCTTCCAGTATCTGCTTCGTACGTTCTACTGGTTACTGAATGTCACACATTTCTTCCCACTCTCACGTTAGTTCAGCTGATGACAGGCGACGATTACCGAGAGAAATTCTTTTTAATATCCTATCCTGTTTCGCAGTAGACGCCCTTTTCTACCTCTTCCTTTCTCACGATCAACTTTTCCTGTCTCTCTGTACTTTTTCAGAAACCTCGAAATCGTAGACTGATTGAAACAGTCTTAGAGCTATCTTTCTTGTGCTTAAAACCAACTGACGATAAGCAAGTATTGCAGCTTTCTGCTCTGGTGTTAATTCCACTGATCTGCCCATCTTTACACTGGAGTGTCTCAACAAAGAATGACAGTATAAAACGCTGCTTAGTTGTAAAGTGAAAACAATGACAACAAATATGTGTGTATTGTTGGGAAATATGCAATAGAAGTCAAACTATAGAGGCAAGAATACGTCACCAACACTTTAACAACAATGGACTAGTATAACATCAGCAAACAGCTGTCAAAGACAAATAAGACGTAACAAATGGTGATGCAATAAATATTTCCACCACTGTAGGCTGCCGTTTGGCAGCTGCAGCATACGTCATATCAGGGCGAGGCCATTCTTCACGTCGAGTGCGATTGGCTCGGCAGACAGGAGCTATTGTCTGAAATACCTCTTTTTCTCGCCGCGTCGGCTCCTTCATGACCCACTGGGCTTACATCCATGGCCATGATCTGATGCTCACTCGTTCAAGAGTCCCAGCTGCCATGAACTGTTTGTATTCTTCTCTCACAATTTGTCGTATGAGAGACGCAAAGTCGTGCTGGTCCTCCACAACTGCCATAGGGACTACGTTGGGAGTCTGTCATACTTCTTTCGCCCAACCTCCTTTGTTGCATCTCCTCAATCCGCTGGCACCACTTGATGAACTCTTCCGTCGTAGCGCGTCTTTTATCAGAAGAGCTTGGTACATGTCTTCTGCAACCTTTCATTAGTGCGTGATTTTGTCGGCTTCAGTCATATTCGGGTTGACTACGTTGCATGGGCCAAAACATCCTGTATGTAAGATTGCGTCGGCTCCCCATGTCGTTGGGCCCGGTCTTCAGTTGTTCTTCCGCCGAGCGGATTTGTCGCTGGTGGTCCCCAACGTTTTCTTAAGTTCGGTCTGGAACATTTCCCAGTTATTCAGTTTTTTCTTCGTTGTTCTCGAACCACCTGCTGGGCGGTTCCGTCCAGATAGAAATAAACATTTGCCAAGCACATGGTATGATCCACCTGTGTACTTGGCGACTCGGTCGAACCCTTTTTAGCCATTTGTTAGGATCCTGTCCAGCGTCTCCAGAGAACACCGATGGGTGTCGAATGTGCGCTGGCTTGCGCCATGGGTTCCTAATGACGCGGACTTTCGAGGACGTACTGAGTATATCCTTTGTAGTCCGGTTCCAGTCCGTGTAGGCGGCGACTTTTACGTTGCCTAATCGGAGCCACGACATGCAGCTGTTGCACAGGGTACCCGCGTCTCCACCAAACTATGTCGCG
>JARYHS010013630.1:58856175-58943121 GCA_031002005.1 Vandiemenella viatica
GCATCAAGAAGTGAATTTAAGCTGACAATACGTTACAAGTGTCAAAATTGTCACGATTTCCTAATTTGGTATTTTTCCTTTTTTTTAATTTCAAGAAATCATAATTTTATAATGAATCTACTACAATAATTTACACTTCTTAGTAAAGATAACTCCATTCTTAAACTGCTTAGTCTGCCGTGACTGTGATTGTATGGTAGTTCTAAGTCCTATGAACAGAAATATGTTTTGTGCAAAAGAAATACATTACATGTAAATTACTATTTGTTATATGCTTCTGGTTTGTTTTAGTGACAAACTAATTGATTCCCGTTCTTATTACTAAATTTGTTCTACACTAAAATTATTAACAGTTCTGTTTGCGATACTTATGTGTTTGAAGCGTTGCGCTAATCTTGCTGCGTTGCACCAGTCGACTCGGCATATCAGGTTACGCTGCGCGTCACTGGCCGTGCTTTGGCCGCTCGCCGTAACAGCTATCTGCAAAATTATACTTCCGACAGTACCTTGTCTTAAAACTAAACTATACATAATTTTGACAAAGGGGATAGGTGGCCTCAATGGGGGATCTACGACAGCGAATTATTTAATTTTATGGTTGAATTAATATCCATGTCTCTGTATACAATTCATAAGCACATATACTTTCTCGCATATGATATGAATAAATTTATTAACGGTTTTGGCCATTGCTGGCTGCGGAGATTATAATGTGAGTATGTATTTCCCTTCTTTTAACGTTTGAATTCCATACAAGTTCTGATTTACTGAGTTTACTCTCTTCTTGGTTATTGCATATAACAATTTCTTTAACTGGAAACAGCAATTTTTTTGATTCACCAGTAAAGCTTGAAAAATATTGGTTACCATTTTCGTGAGTCTGTCCGTTACTAATGTCATGGAACTGCTATTGATAATACAGAATTTACACGATTTTTCCCTTAGATTGGTGAACTACCTTTCAATAGTCTAGGTTTGACAGTAGTTATCACTGCAAAACTTGATAAGGTACAAATAATTTCCAATATCTAGCAACAGATTTTTTAAACTTAGGTTGTTGATGCAAGGTAAATACTACAATTTATGTCTGAAACAAATAGATGGATTCTCCTAAGTAGTGCAATCTGCTTATTGTCTAACAACTAATCAGACTTACTTGGTACTATATAACAATTACCAATAGTCAAAACTTAATTCTGAAACATTTGCACTGCATATAACAGCTGTTATAGAGACAAGAAGTTGATATATTTTGCATATTTTGATTTATGATTCACTTATGGCATCTCATTTTGGTGAAACTCCTCACAAGTACAAAAGGTATTTAAATGAGGAAAACATGCTCCAAGAATTATTTGTGGAGTAAGCACACGAACGTAGTTTTTATATAGAAAGTGATTAGCTTTTCTATTCAGTGACATACTTCAAGAAATGTTATTACGAAAACTTATCGACTTAAACCAAACAAAGAGTGTTTTTTTGCTTCAGACCTCTTTTTGTGTTGTTGTGTTAGATAAGAATTGTTTGATTTACCGATATCTTGTCATAGATTACGTTCTCCGCTTCCGATGAATTATTAATTTGGAATTGCAGATCGTATTACTGGCTCCTAACTCACCAGTCCTCTCTCAGATTGAAATTTCATTTTCTTTCTGTTCGGTTATATGTAGTTCTCAGTTTTCTAATACTTAACTAACCAAACTCCAGTGATAACTTCCCAATACTACAATCTTATCTGCGATTACACATTGAATATGAACTGATTCACCAAACTATACCGAGCGTGGTGGTTGTAACGGATAGCGTTCTGGCCTCGCATTCGGGAGGACGGCGGTTCGAATCCCCGTCCGGGCATCCAGATTTGGGTTTTTCCATGGTTTCCCCAAATCACTCCAGGTGAATGCCGGGATGCTTCCTTCAAAAGGCCATGGCCGAATTCCTTCCCATTCCTTGCCCCCATCCTTTCCTGTTCTCTAAAGACCACGTTGTTAAAAAGGGACGTTAAACTGTTACAAAAAAAAAAAAACAAAAAAAAAACACCAAACTATTTTGAATGTACAGATTTTAAAAGACATACAACATGGATGTGGGTTTGGCTGAATGATTAGGTGTGTAAACTGATTGGATTGATGACTAATGAGGTTCACATAATGGTTATGTCTGTAACTTGGATCTGTTGGTAACGGATGAATGTAAGTTTGTTTCCATAAACGTATGGAGTAGACGGTAGGCTTTTGAGTACGTATTGTGTCGCAAGAAAATTTTCATGACTCCTTTTCCAAGGACTGCACTCGTATTTTGCCTTTTTTAACTCGATTGACGAGTGTACACCGTGATGTTGCCCAGACAATCAGAGTTCGCCAATTTCCAACGCTGTCCGGAATTTTTTACATCACTCATTTTTTAATATACTTGGTGCTCCAGATATTTCTAACATGTGGCACACAGTTTGACTCCTTACATTAAGTGAGTACGTATTATTACTGTGGACACATGAAAGACAAGCCACTGAGGTTATATTTTCCCTAACTGAAACACCAGAGTTGTACAATGTTCGTAATAATTTCAAATTATTCTTATTCTTCAAAATTATGAACGCCGATTCCATTCTAGATACTGTACTTTAGGATTTTATCCGTGGATATCTTCAGACTCGCGTTCGATTACGTATTGTTTTTCTAATTTGATATAGCAATTACGTTTTTTATTCATTCCTGTCTAATTCAACCATTCCGTGCATCGCGATAAATGTTAAATTTGATGTAGCAGATACGTCGATATACATTTACTCTTTTTAGTTCATCCATCTCATGTATTATGTTTTAATTTGCTATGGCAAATACTTCCGTTTTATATACACTCTACTTGCGTCTACCCGTCCCGTGTCATTGCGCGTATCACTTAACACAAATAAATCTTCTGCAAACATTCTCGTTAGAGGTATTTGGATGATCTCACGAATGATTTTAGAATATACTATGCAATGTTAGCACGTACGATTGACTTATGGGTATTCGTATAGCGGTGGGAACACGTCTGCTCCTCAACCTGAACACGTGAGAAGTCTTAGAACGTCAGCTGAAAGTGTCCACTCGCGTGGTCCTATTAACAGCTGTACGTTTCGCACGTCCACGACTGCACCATATTTCTATAGAAAATTTAATCCTATATCCTACTGTAAGCTCTGATCAAATAACTAACCGCCTGAACGGTTGCTCTGAACATCCTGGAGCTCATACTAATCCAGCAGTAGATACCCCTAACACTTCAACTTTTCCTCCACTCTGCAAACAACATTACAACAGTGAAGAATTGCGCACCAGAACCCACTAAGAGATATTACTCTCTCTTTTCCCCAATATTTATCATTAATCCAGGCTTTTTAGCCATAACAACCCACCCCATTCTGCTTGTCCCGGCTTCAAGTTACCGGCATTACTTAATTGCAAATGGGTGGAATGGAGCGCCTACATCCTCACCAGGTTAACTTCTTGGGCTATACCTGTGAGTTATCAGAAATGTTGGCCCCCAAAATGACGCAACTCGCCACACATTTATATATCGGGTCTGGATCGGTCGGTCCCTTGCCGCCTTTTACCGCAAAATATTCCGCTTCACTTTAACATATTGGCTTTCCTGTCACACTTACATTGACACGACGCCCAACCGGTTTCATTTTTTCCCGGTAACAATCATTTTCATAATTCTTAAATTCACCAATTATTATTTAACTAGTATTTGCCTAGCACCTTCTTTCGAAATTTTCTATTCTGCTCAGTAGCATCTGGATGTTTCTTAACATTTATATCTGCCTTATACACTTAATTTTGGACTTACCTGGAGAACTGGTTCCGATCTATTCATAAACACCGCCGCTGCTATGGCCTCTGAAAATATTTTTGTCTCACTTAAAGATATATCTGGCAGAAAACGTGCCTTTACAAGCAATAAACAACCCCGTTTAACTCACCATTATAACTCCGCGTCTCCAAATCCAAGATCCTCGCGTTCAATGTCTGATAACTGTTGTAGATTTACTCGCTGTCATAGTTACAATAAAAATTGAGGTCCACTCACCCCTAATGTCTTATTCTCGTCGCCGTCGTCGTTGCTGTCGACGTCTGAAGAACATCCTACGGCACCTGCCGCAACGTGTTGACTCGCGCCGCCGTGATCCGCTCCGCGTGTTGATCCGCGCTGCGCTCCGCCGTCGCTCGTGCGTTGAACCCGCCGTCCGATGTCTCCAGCCGCGTGCTGACGCTGCGCCTCCAGCGTTCATCTTCCAAGCCATGTGTTGATCCAGCCACCTGTCTTCCTGCGATCATTGACAATGCTGAGCGCGGTCGAGCATTGACCAGACAGGAATCTGCACGCTTGCAGTCAGCACCTTAGAGTGCAGTCCCCTTCGTAATTGTAGGTCAACCGAGGCGGCTTGGGCAGTACAAGCGATGAAGTAGTGTCTTTACTGTCGGGCAGTCGGCGAGAGTAGTCGAGCATACTTCGATAGCCACCTGTTAGTTTTTGTTATTTCTTCAAAGGGTTTCAAAAGCTTAACCCACTTTTCCATCAGACTCCATTGTTGAGGCATCAAATTGGTGTGTGCTCCGTGATCGACCATTCGGCTACAGTGAGCCCTTTTTTGTTCTAACAGGCACTTTATTATATAAAAGGTAGAATTCTATACTTTGACGATGACAGTAGGGGAAGCAACAGGCAACAATCAGAGTAGAGGCTATCGGGGTGGCGACAAAATAATGTTCAAAGGGACGGCAATTATAGTTTGTCCCGACTTGGAAAATTATTAGATCCACCATTACAGCCACAGGCATATCCTTCATAATGTTGGCGCCACTTTCATACCGAGCGTGATGGGTGAACGGTCAACGTTCTGGCCTCGCATTCGGGAGGACGCAGGTTCGAATCCCCGTCCGGGCAACCAGATTTGGGTTTTCTATGGTTTCTCCAAATCACTCCGGGCGCATGCCGGGATGCTTCCTTCAAAAATGCCATGGCCGAATTCCTTCCTACTCCTTGTCCCCAATCCCATCACTGATCACGCCTCTAATGACCTTAGCCGTCGACGAGGCGTAAAGCAATAAGAAAAAAAAAAAGCCACTTTCATGAATGACTACTCGTAAATATCAGCGGCGTATTTATCGGAGGGCTAGGCAGTGCCCTGCACCGCAGCCCCAAGTCCAGAGGGCCCCCACTAGACTTGGTACAGCTAAAACTGAGGAACCAAAATATGTTTTTGCACCGGGGCCCATCTTAACCTAGCTACGCAACAACTAAATGTATTTTGTTTTGGCCAATAGCTCAACAATTTGCGATGCTATTTGGGTAAAAACATGCCGAACAAGTTGCGGTCGCAGTGAAGATGAAGATCGCGGTCGATGGATGCCGGGCAGCTCGAGGTGAAGGTGTATGCAGATGTCGCAGTCGATGTCGAGGTACAGATGCTAGCGTTTATCAGTGTTTTGAAAATCCTTGTAAGTAGCTACTAATAATTATCATTTAATAAATACGCCAGTACAAATGTTGTTGGATATTATTTATTTCACGGACGCGTTTCGCCTCTCGTTGAGGAATCTTCAGCGTACAGTTTTCTGCAATATGTGATTAGTTATTAACTTTCGATATAATGATTTTTTACTTTTAACGAACTTATTCTTATATAGGAAGCATAATATTTTATGACTGTGTATGAGGTCACAGGAAACCAACAACCACACCTCTAAACACAAATGTAAATGTAAGTTGCAATATAAAGCCTACGGTATCTTAGTATACCCATATAAACAAAACGTTCTGCATGATAATCCAAAACTGATACATAAATATAAGTAATATTATGCTTCCTATATAAGAATAAGTTCGTGAAATAAATAATATCCAACAACAGTTGTACTCAGGGCCGGCTTAAGGAATGTCGGGGTCCCGTGCGAAGTTTGATTTCAGGGTCCCCTACTTCTTTTCTAGATGTACGTTTGCCTACACTTTTGATAATTTTCGTGACTTTATACACACACACACACACACACACATATATATATATATATAATCTGTGTGTAGAGCTTAAACAACGATTAAAGAGACGGACTGAGGTTTCTCTAAATCTGTGTACAAACGGGTCAGCAGTTTATTGAGTACTAGCTGGTACCCACGACTTCGTTCGTGATTGTAAAGAATTCATATTGACAGCTATAGACATCTAACCACCATAGTGCACGATGGGAGACTCGATACTATTACCACACACAAATACCAGTCTTCTGCGCTATGTAGTTCCGGCAGCAAAGTAAAATTTACGGATACACACAAGTCTTTGGATGAAATACGAAAATATTCATGATCGATCAATTTCAAGCACCATATCTCACACACTCCCACAGTTACCGAATTTCGGCCAACGTTGTAATCAATGGGAGACTCTGTGTTACTACCACACACAAACGCCAGTGATATGCGATTGATAGTGTTCACTTAAAAGTGATACACCGTGACACATGCGTCTTTGGCAGAAGAATGAAATTGCCGCAGGTCGACCATTTTCACCCCCCATATCTTCCACACCCCCATAGCCACAGACATCTAACAAACATAGTGCACGACAACAGACACGATTCTACTACCACACATAAACACCAATGCTCTATGCTATGTAGTCGTGGCAGAAAAGTGAAATCTGCGGAGACACATGCCTTTCGTCGAAATATGAAAATATCCTTGGTCGGGCACTTACAACCACCATATCTCCCACACAACCACAGTTTCTGAAATTCGGCCGCTGTTGTGATCGAAAGGTGACTCTGTGTTACTACCACACACAAACGCCAGAGATCTGTGATCGATAGTTTTCGCTGAAAAGTGATACACCATGACACTTTTGTCTTTGGCAGAAACATGAAATTGCCACAGGAAACCACTTTCAACCCTCATATCTCCCACAGCCCCATAGCTACCGAAATCTAAAAACCATAGTGCACTACATGAGATACGATTCTACTACCAAACACAAACACCAATGCTCTATGCTATGTAGTTGTGGCAGAAAAGTGACATATGCGGAGACAGTCGAAATACGAAAATATCCTTGGTCGGCCACTTACAACCACCATATCTACCACAGTAACACAGTTTCTGAAATTCGGCCGCTGTTGTGATCGAAAGGTGACTCTGTTCTACTACTACACACAAACGCCAGTTATCTGTGATCTACAGTTTTCGCTGAAAAGTGATACACTATGACACTTTTGTCTTTGGCAGAAATATGAAATTGCCACACGTCGACCACTTTCAACCCCCATTTCTCCCACACCCCCATAGCTACCGACATCTAACAACCATAGTGCACTACATGAGATACGATTTCACTACGAAACAGAAACACCAATGTTCTATGCTATGTAGTTGTGGCAGAAAAGTGACATATGTGGAGACAGTCGAAATACGAAAACATCCTTGGTCGGCCACTTACAACCACCATATCTACCACAGTACCACAGTTTCTGAAATTCGGCCGCTGTTGTGATCGAAAGGTGACTCTGTGCTACTACTACACACAAACGCCAGTTATCTGTGATCTATAGTTTTCGCTGAAAAGTGATACACCATGACACTTTTGTCTTTGGCAGAAGTATGAAATTGCCACACGTCGACTACTTTTAACCCCCATTTCTCCCACACCCCCATAGCTACCGACATCTAACAACAATAGTGCACTACATGAGATACTATTCTACTACCAAACACAAACACCAATGCTCTATGCTATGTAGTTGTGGCAGAAAAGTGACATATGCGGAGACAGTCGAAATACGAAAATATCCTTGGTCGGCCACTTACAACCACCATATCTACCACAGTACCACAGTTTCTGAAATTCGGCCGCTGTTGTGATCGAAAGGTGACTCTGTGCTACTACTACTCACAAATGCCAGTTATCTGTGATCTATAGTTTTCGCTGAAAAGTGATACACCATGACACTTTTGTCTTTGGCAGAAGTATGAAATTGCCACAGGTCGACCACTTTCAACCCCCATATCTACCACACCCCCATAGCTACCGACATCTAACAACCATAGTGCACGACAGGAAAGATGATTCTACTACCACACACAAACACCAATGCTCTATGTTATGTAGTTGTGGCAGGAAAGAGAAGTATACGGAGATACGAATTTTTGGTCGAAATATGAAAACGCCCTGCACTGACCAACTTTAATCATTATATCTCCCTCATCCCCACAGCTATCGGCATTCGGCCAACGTTGTGCACGACAGGAAACTCCATGCTACTTCCACCCACAAACATCAGTGATCTGTGCTAGATAGTGGTGGCTGAAAAGTGAAATATAGGAAAAAACACGTCTATTTTTATATATATATATAAGATTAGCTGAACGGGACCGACTTCGCCGAGTCTTTGGTGTTTTATCAATGCATCTCATATGGATCTCCCAACTACTGTCACTTTCATTTCTGGCTAAGCCCTGCTGCCCATTGTGTCAAATGAAATTTTTTTTGTATTGAATTTAATAGCTATTATGTTTATAATACGCTTTTTGCATACTACATTTCTTTTCTTGCCCTTTTTTGCTGGTACATATAGGTTTATGTGGCTGCAGACACGTGAGCAGGCATGCACATTTTAATTCAATAACTTTTTATATGAAACGTCAAATGATGAATGAGTTTATTCGAACGAAATTACATAAATTGCTGAAACAGGTTTAGAGCAATGCACGCCTTTAAATATATAGGCCTATTGTAATTCCATCAGATAATGTGCTCATTTGATTCGGGATCGAACTTTGCCTTCAATTCTACTTGTCCTAAAAAGTTTCCATTACATAGATTTCCTAACACTTCATGGTCGCCTCTTAATGGAAGATTTCTTTCGACAAGGAAACATACTATTGAAAACAATCTTAGCAGAACCAACCTCCATCTCCTTTCTTCCTGATCAATTAGATCTTCAGTTGCCTGATCAATTAATTTTTAATTCTCTGTGATAACTCTTCCCACTTAAACATTTGTATAATATGGTTGCGTGACAGTTCATGGCTATAGAGAATTTTTGACAAACTTTGCCGGTCTCTTAAACCATTTGTTGTGATAGAGCCTCCATTCAAATTTAGTAACTTGTAACAAAAGCAATACACAGAATCTTTTTCGAGAATATACAAGCCACGTTCGTTTAACTTTTTCATCATTTGAAAGATGACGGAAGCAATGAAAAATAGAGAATCGCCTTCTTGTTCTGCTAACCATAGGAAATTTTACATTTCTTTCACTAATGTCTTTCGGGCCTTCCTTAATCGCTCTTATCCTAAAATTATCATCTATTAGTATAATACACAAGATGTAGCGTTGTCGCACCTACGTCATGTCACGCGGTGACGTCAACCTATGACGTTGCGCTATGACGTCACGCTTTACGATATTATTTGTGGGAGTGCGCGTTATTTAATATCATTTCCAAGCAACAGTGAATAAATTAACTCACATAACACTGAAATAAAAGTATGTATTGCGTTAAAATCGATATATCAATCATTAGATGCTTATATTTACGTAATATTCTCTTGATATATTGAAATATTCCTTAAATTCTTTGTCCATAGATATTGTAAGATAAAAGCTTTGTATTTCGAGCATCAGTGCTGCGAAAAGTTTGGTTAGAGTATAACTAGCATGGATCAGAATTACAAGTGGCATTTGACGTTAACGCAGAAGGCATGAATAATTTAGTTTTTTTTAATTTAAACTGTGTGCGTTTAAATTGGCATATTAATTATCCGTTTTTTGTTTTTGTTTTTTTTACTGAAACATTACATGGTTCAAATGAAAGAAGTTGCAAATGTTCGTGATATATACGGCCTAAACCACAATGAAATATTACATGGCATAGCTTAAGTTGTTAAGGTTTATTTATAGCATCCTTCGTTCTTGCTGGAGTCATTATTTCAACCGCTGTAAGCTTTCTTAGCCGTTAAAATATCGATCTTCATCATAGGTATTAAGAAAGAAATGTGTCAGAACCTGTGAAGATTTGGGATCAAGTTTATATCGCGATGCAAGGAATGTATTAATTTGCGCGTGATTGAAGCTTTGCTTAACTATCAGAAATTTTAGTGGATATTATGGTTAAGTTGAAATGCAACCTGGACCAAGTTGACAACTGAAGCTTTTTGCTACAGCACAATGAACGATAAATTACAATGAGCTTTATTTTGTAACAATTCTGATTAGTTAAGCAACTGCAGAGAAATACCCACGTTATTTAATAACATTTCTAGGCATCCACGAATAAATTAACTGACAGTACATACTTATTAGTTGCTTGATTTATTTAATATTAGTTTATGTAGAAGTATTCGTTGAAATCACATATATGTAAGTTAATTTTCGCAATGTTAGCGGCAGTTTTGATAGATTGTTATTAGTTTTTTTTCTGTTACTTAAATCATTACTTCGTTCTAACGAAAGTGTTGCTAACATTTTTCGGTTGCGGAGCGTTTTACATTTCCGATTTTTTAATTTAATTCATGGCGACTTTTCCGAAAAAAGGGGGGTGCAAATGTGAAGAAGATGCCATTATAACGAAGCAATTGATACAAATTTCAACAGGGCAGTAGATACCAGTTTCCGGCCGGTGGAAAATATCACCTTCCACCCATTAAAACTAATATTACGTTGGAATGACGTAAGTTGTTAAGATTTATTTTTAATTTTCTTTGGTTTTACTGATGCCTTATTTCAGCCGCATGTAACTGTGTCAGCTATTCAAATGTGTTAGTATAATTCTGAATAACGAATATAAGAACCCTGATAGATTTTTTATTTGGTTTATTTCGCCATGCAATGTGACCATTAAAATGTGATAAGTATATGTATTAATATGCGTGTAACGGAAGTATTGTTTCTCTGGCGGCATGTTTAGCGCATGGAGGAAGGAAATATTACCTGCATGGTTTAGCGTAGTACTGTATGTCGTTAGGGGATTTTATGATAACCGTGAAGACGCAATTTGTTGATGGATTCTTATGTAACTCGACGAAAAAAACTGAAAGTAGAGAATAAAATGTTTTGATATCTCACTTAATTCTCGAGATATTGTATCTCAAAATTGACGTGGTTAAGTTGAAATGCGGCCTGGAACAGAAGAAAAATTTCTACATTACCAAATTTGATGATGATGTCGTATGTAACTCGAAGAGACAAATCGAAAACAAAGAATATATTTTCTTTCCATATCTCGCTTAGTTCTCGAGATATTGTATCTCAAAATTTAGGTGGTTTGGGTGAAATCTGGCCTGGACCAGAAAAACAAATTACCAAAACCGCTATATGTACACGGTGGAAATACACTATATGTGGTTTATTTGCTTCCTGGTGGTTGTTGTTAGGTTGAAATACGTCCTGGACCAGAGGAAACTTCACCAATATCACAGTTATAATTGATTTTCAACATGCTATATCTCGAAAACCAAGAAAGATATCAAAAAATTTAACTTTATTTTCGATTTGTTTCGTCGAGTTCTACAAGAATTCATCATCAGATTGTGGCGCCACGGTAATGATTGAACTGCCTGTTGTTAGATTGAAATGCAACCTGGACCAGGATAGCAACAGAAAAATTTTGTTATTGCGCAAGGCAATAGGAATTATATTATGATTTATTTTTGTGTTTATTAAAGCGATTGCTAAGAAATGATTTGCCAGGATACTGAAGTTGTTATGATTTAATTTAGTATCCTTCGTTTTCACTGTGGTCATTATTTCAACTGTAGGCTATGTAATTTATGTCATCCGTTAACACATCGATCTTCATCGCATTATTAGCGAAGATTGTGGTTTGACTGAAATGCGACCTGCATCAAGTTGACAACTGAAACGTTTTGCTACATCACAAGGGATGAGAAATTACAGCACATTGAGCTTTATTTCAAAACAATTCTGTTTAGGTAAGCAACTAAAAAGAAATTAATTGCCAGAATACTCCAAATCCGTCAATTTTGACGGGCTTTGTGGCTAGTTTATAATATCCGGCCAGGTTCCCTTCTTTAGACGATTTTCTTTCTTCTTGGAGGTGTCCAGCTACGGTTTCTTCTGCAGGAACACTTTCACTACTAGTAGATGTTTCCACTAGTGAGACTTTCTTCCACGGGCCATACAATTGTTCAGCAGTATCGACAGATGACGCTTTAATAACACTACATTATTTTATATCACAACTAGCTTCGAGCCCGTCAAAAATGACGGTTTGAACGCAATATTCTGGCAGTTCACTGTTTTGCAATTGGGTAATTATATGGAATTGTTATTACAAAATACTAATGGCCTTGATTTTGTAATGTTCTATATATGTATTTCATTTGTAGTTCACATAGCGATACAGTAGTAACTTCTACTGAATTAATGACAATGGAAGTATAGAACCAATAAAATTAAAAACATATTAGGAATCCCACAAAAACTTTTGCTATCAATGTAATATCAGTTTTATTCCTGGTCCAGGCACAATTCAGCACGATAAATGTGAAACTTCTTTCCCCCGCATTAAATAATACTTCCAGTAACATGGCGCTTATGAAAGCAGTTTAAATGGTTTGTAAAGCTCATTTTAGAGCGAATTATGCTGTAACAAAATGTGTCAGGTGCGATTCTGGTCAACTTAGCCACAACTTCCACTAACATTACATTCGAAAATCATAGCTTTTATTACCCTCATATGAACAACGACAGGCAGCACTTATGGTGGTAGTCTGAATTTATTCTGGAAAAGCTTGCATGAAAAAGCGAATATCGACCATTTTTAGTGAAATCTTCGTGATATCAGTACCATCAGTGGCGTAGATAAGGGGGGGGGGCGGGGCGGTCCACCCCGGGTGTCACCCGTTTGGGGGTGTCACCCGTTTGGGGTTGACACCCGTATTTCGAAAATAGTAATAGACATTTTTTACATAAAAAATGTGTTTTGATAGACTTCTTTTTTCCTTTGGTGTCGAAACACGTATAGCTTTAATGTTTTGAATATTTGTTTTTAAGTTGATCTATCGCTTTTTCAAATCGATCCCGGGGGCTGTGCTCTTTCATTACAGTAGAGTATAATTATTGCCATCACCGCACGCTTAAACAAAGAGAGCATCACTCTGTAGCTCCAACAATCACAAGAACTCGTTGTGCTTGCCATCCATCACTGTTGTTTGGTTTGTTAGAAGCGGCGGTGGATAAAATGTAAGTTTTCTTGTATGAAGAGAGGAAGTTTTAAAATTAAAGGATATATAATATATATCTAAAATTGTTAAAATCATGGTAATTAGACAGTTAAATTGTAAATCCTCGAAATTATTTCAAGAAAAATGTTAGATTTTCCTTTAAAAATGAAAAAAAAAAAGCAACCAAGCATATGTCGGAATATGCGTAGTCTAGGCTTCAAAATTGTTTTGTATATTTAGAATTCCATTAGCTTTCTAGCTAAGATTCACAAGTGCCTTAAACTATTTTCTAGTAATTTTTGAATTTATCATCTGACAGATTCGTGACGTATAAATTGAGTACATTTCGCGTTATCCGATTTACACTCTATTGTCGACAGTGCACCTATACTCGACATGAAATCGTATCATGTTCGAATTTATGCAACTAAAATGATTCGGAAAACTGCATTTAACTAACAATACTGTCAGGTTTCAAGTCAATCAGAACGAGTCCAGGTGTTCGTTGATGGTATCGTCTGTCATAGGTAATCAGTTTTTGTAGAGCACGTGTTTAAAACAGTCGGAACCGCGTATCTTCCTAACGAAATCGTAACATTAGTAAACATTTTAACTCTAGGTTCAAGTAAGTTTTCTATGCTTTCTACTGATCGAGAAATGCAAATATGATCGCGATGAAATAAATAAGCGTATGATTCTCTAAGAATTTTCCATAATAAACAAGTGTTCGGATGTCTTCTTGGTGTATGTCTCATTACGCGTGCATGTCTTTTGCAGTCAGTTGTTGCACAGTTTATGCTGGGTGACCATATGATCTAATGTGTCTACTCCTGGTATCCTAGACATGCTCTATTGCGGACAAATCTTGGAACCGTGTGCTGTCCAAATTGTGGTCGAAACTCCTTGCGAGGCTTGTGTGACGATGGCCGCAGTATGAGGACGGGCATTATCTTGTTGGAAAATGCGATTTGGATGGTGAACATGAAGGGTATCACAATAAGATGCAGCACCCCGTCCATATAGTGATGGGCTGTCATTGCCTTCAACAACAGCCGACTCAGTCTTGCTGTCTAAACTGTTTGCCGCCAAAACATGACACCAGTGGCTGCACTTCCCTGACGTTTTGAAATCACAGCAGGTAAGCTGTTTCTCCACAACTCCTGCGAACATGTCATCGATTATCACTTTGCCACAGACAGAATCGAGACTCATCTCTAAATACAAATGTATGCCATTCACAAGTCCATTTGTGTTTCGCATTACACCAGGTTAGAAGATGCTGGCAATGAAATTAGATTAATGGGACACGTTGCACAGGGGCCAGAGAGTGTGACCCGGCTTCAAGCAATTAGTTTTCTATCATCCGGGGTGGGGGGGGGGGGTTGACTATCTGTAACCACTGCTTGGATCTGGCCTGCAGTCAACCATCTGCCAGCAATAGCCACCCACACCATTTGGCGGTCTTCACGTGCTGTTATCCATCTGTATGGATCCATGCCTGCTCTTGGAGTATTAGAGCCTTCTTTCATCCGCTGTGTAACAAGTCTCTATACTGGACATAGCACTACGGCCAATGCTTCAGGAGATTTCACGATATGATGCACCCTTTAAAAACATACGTCAATTCTCCGACCATTCTCACAGTTAGATATTTGGGTGTAGAAAGTTGTCACTCTTCGCCTTGGCATACTTAGTCAACAAAAACTTGTGGACAACAAAGTGTCATGTTACACCACACTGTTCGCCACTTATACGCAAAACAATTTTATTTTTTAAAACATTGAAATTTACATAACAAATAGCACCGTAATTATCATATTATTACATATAAAACTTTCAATTTTTAATCATTTAATACCCTTCATGCGGGCATACTTAGGGCCAAATTTCATTCATTTATCACAACACCGTCTGGGTGTTGGGATTTTAATTTGCGCCAGTTTGTGTATTAGTTGCTATGTGTAAATGGTCGAGCTGCACTTTGCCAATACTGGCCTGTACCGTCTCCGCAACAACAGTCAGCCGAGTGACGGCTCGCCCCCTTGCGTCCACACTTTTCCATAGCTCACCCGTGTTCGTACAGTGTCTTTAGTCTCTTTTAACATTTTCAAGTGATTGTTTCAGGGAATCAGTGTTGGGGATGACAGGTAGGTTTGACACCCTACTTTATTATAGAGTACTGTACTTTAGTTTGCACAGTTTTGGTACGAAAGTACATTAGAATTCTTTTTTATCTGACTCACGTAATCACCTAACTGGTTGATCTTTTATGTAAAAAAAATAGTATCCCAGAGCAGTATTAACAGTATCAATGCAATCTCAATCAAATGTCAATCACTTCGCACTTGACGTGTTTGTTTTGTCTGAGGTACTTTTCGATTCACTCAGTACTTTTTGTTAGTCAAGAATGAGATTATAACATATTTTAATTTAAATATAGGTCGTAAAGATTTTGTATAGTAAAAATAGTAATTTCATAATTATCTCAATGTTCTAGTCACAGAGTTTCTTATTGGGAAACTCGCAGTGCACATAAATCGTAGTCACCTAACTTGAAATTCAGTTTAACGTGAAATTCGAACCACCAAGCGTCCTTCGCATTAACAGATAAAAGCTTTACCAGTGGTAAATGTCAATTTTAAGGCCAACAAAAATTACAGTCGAGACCGGGATTTGAACTGGGACCTTCAGTTTCCAAATCACATGCAGTAACCATTGAGTCACCAGTCCGAATATAGGTGTAATGAAAAATAAGTTTTCAATCATGATAAAATGAACATTTTTTTCTATACCATCTATTTTTGCTATCAAAAGACTCGAATCAACTTTTATGTGTTTGAATACATATTTTTCAGTACTTCTAGATTAGTTTTGCGTCTGGTTACGGCGTGTGATTCGGGTGTGGTAGTTTCGGTTACAAACGCGGATCTTGGCTGCAATTTTTGTGGGTCTTAAAATTGATCTTCAACTCTGGCAAAGCTTGGATTTTTTAATGCGAAGATGCTAGGACTCTTCTTACATTTTATGAACATGGATGAAAAAAAAAAACTTTTTTTTTAATGGCAAATAATAACATTAAATAAAAATTTGGTCGTAAGTGAAGGGAATTTTCCGAACTCTCTCTGTGCGCTTTTCCACATCCATCAGGCCGACACTGATCAGCACCGTCAAAACAAACCAATCCAATGACGGCCGAGTGTAGGACTGAGGCCCGATCTTCAGAGGAGTTAAAATTAATCTAAAACCACTTTCGATCACCGGTGAGCAACACGTGGATAAAATATTGCGATATTGACTATTGAACACGAAGTAACGCAAATTAATAATTTTGAATATGTGATTTACGAGTTTGCAGCTGTTAAAGCTAAAATGAGGAGATTGTGAAAGCAATTGTATTTAGTTTATTTGTGAATTTTTTAAATGATGTTAATATTACAATTTTATTAACTATAATTTTTAATAACAATAAATGTTTATTTAATTATATTTTATTAATATCATATTTTACACTTACAAGATATTATATTTTACTTAATTTTGAAGTTTTCAAAGGGTGACACCATAAATAACCGCCACTGAGTACCATACTGTGGTTAGGTTATCGGAGTATTTGCTATGATTTATTTAAGTAACTACATTTTACTTTAATGACGGAAAGTATAGTATCAAAAACGGATAACGGTCATTTATCTCGGTAATACATTTCGCGATTCGTAAATTTGGTGTAAACTTTCTCCGAGTTTTTAATTAACTTCATTGTTTCTGCCAAAAACATCCTTATGTTATGTTTTAACCTCGTTCTTATAACTGGTACAGATAAAATAACGCAAACATGGAATACACTTCTCCTTGCATGTATTTTTGCAAATAGTTGTCGTTAATAAACAAAAAGCAACATGTAAATTTAAACGAACATACTAATTGTAACTTGTAACGTATGTTTGCCTCGCAATAATTTTCTATCTCTGCTCGCCGCTATTTGGCTGCAAGAATATCGTTGTTGAATTGCGAATTATAAATTGAAATCATTTTTAATTATATCTTTCGTGATATGAATACCTTATTCTGGATAGATTATCAGAGTATTTGGTTAGGATTTTATTTTAATAAATTGCATTTTTATTATTTCGTAAACGGATAACTGTTATTTATTTGACTGATACATTGCGCGATCCTATTATATAAAACGCTAAGCTGGAGTCTGGATGCGTCGTCTATAGCTGTTACAGCTATTGGCAACAGAACGGTCACGAGCCAGCTTTCACTCGCCAATCAACAGCCACCATATCCATCATCTTGCTTTTCGTTTATTTACAGCTAGATGCAGAAATTCATATAAGGAGATCCAATATTTACGCTATTTTATCTGTATGAGTTATCAAAACTATGTTAAACCATAACCTAAGAATTTTTTGGCACAGGATAAGAAACAATGAAGTTTATTAAAAACTCAGAGAAACGTACGAAATTTGCAGTGTATTATGTACCGGGCGCCCTTTTTTTCTTTTTTAACTCTACAGCTTCTTCGGGCGGCCGGTGACACTCGGGATGGCAACAATGGGGGGCGGCAAAAAATGCTCAAAGGGGCGGCAATCTCACAGTTTTTTGACCGGGTTCGGAAATTTTCCAGATCCACCACTGGCTGTAGTTAGACAGGGGGCGGCATAATCAATATTGCACGCGGGCGCTCAAACAGCTAGCGGCGGGCCTGCTGCAAGGCATATTGTAGCATATACACTAAGACTATTTTGTAAGTATTGACTTAAAGTGACAATAATCTGTGGTCCGCGGGCGCGGCTAAAGAAAATTATATATAGTAAGAGAGATGTGTGTGTTCATAGAAAAAGAAGAAAGAGCAAGGATTGTAATAAGATTGCGAGAGTGTTTAACTATCTGGTTTTGATAAAACGTTTCATGTTGTTGGTGTATATGTGTGTGTGTGTTTTGTTTTTGTTTATTAAACATCATAACCAAATAAATGCCTTACATTAATATGTACAACCTGCCAAAACAAATAAAAGGCATCGTCGGCATGTTATAACCTGGCTTTCCTGGCGAGGTTGAATAAAATATAGCCGGGTTATAATATACTGCTCCCTCCATCAATGCATGATATATGTCCGTACGAAGAATAACTCATTATGTGGACCTTTCACGGTAAACCGAGCTATACCGCTGGGCTCTACACTCAGCCCTTTATTATATATCATATACACCAGAGAACCTGAAACAATACTGGGACCACAAATCAAGACCCTGCAATATGCTGATGGCGTTTGTATATATGTCTACTCCACGTGCTTTTGGATGATAAGCAAGTGGATCACGGAGGCAGTGACAAAATTAACCAACTGGTTACATGTGCTCGGGCTGAACTTATCCCCCCAGAAATTATCATTAGTGGTCTTTATTCGCAAAAGGAACCCACACCCGCTCGATCATATATGCCTAGTACAATGTATTTTTCCAGTACGCGCAACTCTTAAGTTCCTTGGTGTAATTTTTGACAGCAAACTCTCCTGGATTGCACATGTGGACCATATAACTGCGAGAACGAGCAGCGCTCTGAACATACTTCGCGCAGTAGTTTTTTTAACTGCTTTACGTCTCTCAACAGCGAGGTCTTTAGAGACGGGAAAGGATGGGGACAAGGAATGGGAAGGAATTTGGCCATGGCCTTTTTAAGGAAGCATCCCGGCATTTGCCTGGAGCGATTTGGGAAACCATGGAAAACCCAAATCTGGATGCCCGGACGGGGATTCGAACCGCCGTCCTCCCGAATGCGAGGCCAGAACGCAATCCACTACACCACCACGCTCAGTCGCGCAGTAGGGCACACCTGGTGGGGAGCAGATCCCGCAACCTGTCTCCTACTATATAGATCGCTGGTAAGATCACGCATTGTATACGGAAGCATCGCTTATGGAAACGCTCCACAACAACAGCTACGGAAATCAGACCAGCTACAATAACGCGCTCCCCGCACCTGTGTAGGAGCCATGAAAAATTCTCCCACGAATGCTTTCCTCATAGAAACCACGGAATCGCCACTTGAAATCCGCCGACTCTTGCTGAAAAATATTTACTCCAACGACTCTCCTTAACACATCATCTTCTGCTACCCAAACTGCAAACACTAAACAGTAGCATGGGACCCTTCAGAGAAAAACACCCCCCACGATGTCCGATCTTGGTTTACAGTTGTTATAAACTCAGATCCGCAGCGCCGTTAGTGGTTATGACGGCCTACGCATTGATGTGCGCCAATTGACTGGAGAAAAAAACCGACAGGCACCTAACTAAGGTATTTTCACAATGCCTAGAAGAGAAAAATATCCCATCCAACTGGAACAAAGCAATGATTGTGTTGCTACACAAAAAAGACAGTCGTTAGAATATTAAAAACTACCTCCCCATCAGCCTCCTTCTCACCATTTACAAAGTGTTTAGGAAGGTCATCAATAACCGCATCAGTTCTACCTTGGACACAGTACAACGAATCGAACAGGCTGCCTTTCGGTGAGATTTCAGCACGGTAGATCACATCCAAGTCATCCATGAAGTAACAAGTCGAGCAAATGAATACCAGATGCCACTCTGTTTGGCCTTTATCGATTTTGAAAAAGCTTTTGATTCAGTCCATCACTCAGAAATCATGCAAACCCTTCTAGAGTGAATCCAGGCTATATCAACATACTGTACAACATCTAAAGCACTTCCACTGCCTTTGTCAACGTCGATGAAGCCACCAAAGAGTTCCCAGTAGAAAGAGCAGTAAAACAAGGAGACACTATATCCCCAAAGCTATTCACATCAGTCCTGGAGTTGGCAATGTCAAAAATCCAATGGCAAAATAGAGGGTTGAGAATAAATGGAGGAAGTCTCAGCAACTTAAGATTCGCTGATGATACAGTTTTACTCTCAAACAGTCTGGAAGAGCTAAAAGGACTGATAAATGAACTAGAGGCAGCTTTCAGCGAAATGGGCCTTAAAATAAATGTGTCAAAAAGCAAAATCATACAAAACAAATGGGCAGGCAAAGACAAGGCAAAGATGTTGTTATTGATTCCGTAGAACAGTACTTCTTTTTTTTTTTTTTTAACTGCTTTACGTCTCTCAACAGCAAGGTCTTTAGAGACAGGAAATGATAAATGATGGGGGCAAGGAATTGGAAGGAATTTGGCCATGGCCTTTTTAAGGAAGCATCCTGGCATTTGCCTGGAGTGATTTGGGAAACCATGGAAAACCCAAATCTGGATGCCCGGACGGGGATTCGAACCGCCGTCCTCCCGAATGTGAGGCCAGAACGCTATCCATTACACCACGTTCAGTAAACAGTACTTCTACCTTGGTCAACTGATCAACATGAATGGTGACTCAAAGCCTGAGATCTTCAGACGCATAAAGCTGGGCTGGAGAGTTTATGGAAGAAATTCCATAGTTTTTAAATCCAACATGCCAGTACATCTTAAAAAAACAGGTATTTGAATAATGTGCATTACCAGTCCTCACATACGCCTGCCAAACGTGGACCCTAAATAGTCACACAAAGCAAATACTGAGAACTGTCCCAAGCAAAGTATGGAAAGAGCAATGCTAGGCTTTACAAGAAGAGACAGGAAAAGGACCATGCACATACGTTCAATAACCAAAGTGACAGACATCTTAAAAAAAGTCATGACCCAAAAGTGGCAATGGGTTGGTCATAATGCTCGCAAAAGAGATGACAGATGGACTACGGCAGTACTGGATTGCATACCAAGGAACCTGAAAAGAGCAAGAGGAAGATCCCCGGATCGCTGGGATAAGGACATACGTAGAGTTACAGGAGTGAACTGGAAGAGGGTTGCTCAAGATCAATCAGCCTGGAGAGAACTGCAACTAAACTACTTAGAATTAAATTATATAGCTCATTGGCTTAAAGAGGCTGCATCCTGAAATAGGGATTGATAACGCCTTAATGATTAATGTTTTTTTTTACTAGAAAAAAGGTTAGTGCTAACAATATAGTGACGTATGCAAGCAAGTAAACGAAAAAATCGTCCAGCACTAGGGTTGAGTATCTTAATATTACTTCTACAGCAAAAAGGTTAAGTTTTAAAAACCACTTTCAAAATCTGTATTTTTTGTGTGATGCCAGAGGAAACAGAAACATTCCAGATACAGATTTACGTATGTGAACAGTATTAATGGATACATAGTATACGTTTGGATTTTGAGCAGCAACATTAGCAGATGTTAGATTCAGATTGATTTTCAGCCTGGACTAAAATATAAACTGACAATCTATATCACGGCATCCATCCGACACCTTTTCCTACATTGTGCAGGTGAATCAATCATTAGTTTAGTGGCTGGTCCAAATTTGATGAAACTTGGTACCAGAGGTGGGTCAGCTGTCATTTGAACAATTTTTTCCTTTTTTTAAAAAAAAAAAAATTGGTAATGCAAATTAGATGAAACCTGGTATACATATTTCTTACTGGACATCTAAAGTAACATTAGGGGTAAATCAATTCCAAGCTACACCAATTTCATAAACTTGGTACACATGTTTCTCATTGGATGAATAAAAATAATGTAGTGGTAAATCAACTCCAACCCACCTCTGGTAGGGTGCAAGTGAATCTAGGTTTCCTCAAATTGCTGGTGTGAATATGATGAAACTTGGTACACATGTTTCTCATTTGGTGACTGAAAATATTGTAAAGTTAACAGAAATGTACAAGGTACCTCATAAAAAGTATCTTGAATATAAGATACTTTTCAAAATGGTATCTGAAATGCAAAATACAAAATACGTATTTTCTAAATAATTTTTTAAAATAAAATACTTTTATATATAAGGTAATTTTTTTAAATTTTAACAAGTTTGTTTGTCTAGAGTGTACAAGACGTTCTTTAAAATTTTAAATGTGACTTAAGTTAAAACCAGTTCTTCAAATATCTGATCAATATTTTTTTTTTTTTTTCCGATGGAATCTCATTAACACTTTCTCCACAGGGGCGGAACTCGACAAACAGGTGTCATCTTTTAAAACCAAGTTTTTATTGTTCGATAAACATTTAAACTTTTTAGGCAGATGTCCGTATTATTTAGGTAAGTCTAAGTAAGTGGTGCTGCCAGTAGACCCTGTGTTGTCACAATTAATTACATCAGCAATAGAGGAATCAGAGTCCTCAAAAAGCATTTAAAAGGATTAGTCTTTTCATTGTCCTCTTCATTGCTCTTTAAAGCCTCTGATATTAGTTTTTCATATCTATTAATTTTCTGTGTTTCAACCAGGATAAGTTCTTTTAAATGTTTTTTTTAATACTTTTAGTGCCCATTTCATATTAAAAAACAGATGGGACACTGAGGCTATTATGGCATTGTTTGCTGTAGGCTCAAACTGTAAAAACTTTTGTGAGACATTTATTTAGACCTTCAACAACATCTAACAAAGTGCCGCAATATTTTATATTTTTCATCTTAACACATTTAACCTTATGCTGGACTGTCAGTACTTCAGGTAGTAGACAACTGTGTTAGTTGTCTTTTAATATCCCATTGCAGACCTTGAATAACTTCTGCTATTGGCTTTAAACAGTTCACATATTCACATAAAAAATGTATTTCATGCTCCGTAAAAGGAGGTAATTTAAGGCTGTTAATGGTTTCACTAAGATGCCACGGCATTGCTAAAAGGCCTTTTATGGAATTACTAAACGACCCGTGCAAAAATTTAGCGAATAAAATGCTTGTAATATAATGAAAAGTAGAACAGTACTTTTGTAGCAAATATTTTTTTTTAGTGTAATAGGTACGCATCAAATTACTTACAACATATTACGAAACAGGTAAATTTAAAACACACTGTATTTACAACAAACTGACACTGACCTTAACAGAATACAAACAACCTGAACAAAATGCACACAACATATCAACATCTCTGTGATATTTGTTGCTGTGCGAATAAAATGTATACATTGGAATTGTATAGCAAAACGAAAGTGTTTCCATAACAGAAAAAAATATCCGAAAAGCTACTTATTGAATAAAAAAAAAAAAGATTCTTGACATATCTGTGATATCTACTGCTGCAATCTAGGGACTTGGCTCTGAACTTTCTCATACGCTTTACCACTTTAAGCACCAAATTCTGAAAAATTCTTAATTAATTTATGATTTTACCTAACCGGAGAACTTAATCTTTAAAACGAAATGATATTTATCGATTACGGCTAGGTATCGAAGAAGGTAAATGGTTTGTAATAATAATAATAATAAAAAACACTCTGTACAAATATTATTAATACTTTTGCCATTTAAAGGACAAATTCCAAAAAAATTATTTTATAAAACATGGTGTGACCAAAGCGGACACCTTGGTCTTTAGAATGATACCTCATTTATCGATTTGGGTTAGTTATCAAGTGAGGAAAAAAAAAAGTTCTACAAATTAAGATATTTTTGCCCCTTAAGGGTTGAATTTGAAGAAAGATTTTTCTTAAAGTATGATGTGACGTAAGCGGATAATTTAATATTTGAAACAATACCTCATTTATTAATTTCGGTTAGGTATCAAGGGAAATAAATACCTCATGACAGAAAAATGCGTTTTAGAAATATTAATACCTTTGCCCTCTAAGGTTAGAATTTTGAAAAATTTCTTTCTTAAAATGTGTTATAACGGAACCTAAGACCTTACGTAACCCTCAACCTTTAAAATCATACCAAGTTTATTAATTTTGTTTAATTATCAAGGGAGATAAATGACTCAAGACACAATAAACGTATTTTAGAAATACTGATATTAATGCCCTTTAAGAGTTCAATTCAGAAAAAATCATTTCTTAAAATGTGATGTTACCACAGGGGACACATTAATTTTTAGAACGATACCTTATTTATCTAATTCGGTTAGATATTAATGGAGATAAATGGCTCGTGACACAAAAATGCGTTGTAGAACCATTTATACTTGTTCCCATTAAGTGTTAAATTTTAAAAAAAAAATCTTTCTTAATATATGATGTCACCAAAGCTGAGTCATTACTCTTCATATTCCTACTTAATTTATCGATTTTGGTTAGATATCCAGGGAGATGAATGGTTCGAAACACAAAAAACGCATTTTAGAAATATTGACATTTTTGCCCTTTAAGGGTCGAATTACAAAAGATTCCTTTCTTAAAATATAATGTTACGATGGCGGAGACCTTAGTCTTTAATATGATACCTCATTTATCTATATCAGTTAGACATCAAGCGAGATAAATGGCTCGTGACACAAAAATGTGTAGTACAATTTTTTTTACTTTTTCCTTTAAGGGTTGAATTCCAAAATCATTCTTTCTTAAAATATGATTTCACACAGCTGAGACATTACTCTTCATAATCTTACTTCATTTATCGATTTTGGTTAGATATCCATCGAGATAAATGGCTTGAGACACAAAAAAGCATTTTAGAAAAATTGACATTTGTGCCCTTTAAGGGTCAAATTACGAAATATTCCTTTCTTAAAATATAATGTTATCGAGGCGGAGACCTTATTCTTTAACATGATAACTCATTTATCTATATCGGTAAGATATGAAGTGAGATAAATGGCTCGTGACACAAAAACGCATTGAAAAAATATTGATACTTTTGCCCTCTAAGGGTCGAATTCCGAAAAATTCTTGTCTTAGTATATGACGTCTCAAAAGCGGAGATCTTAATCTTTAAAATGATACTTCATTAAAGGATTTCAGATAGGTATCCAGGGAGATAAATGACTCGTAACTTAGGAAACAGCATTTTAGACATATTGACATTTTGGCCCTTTAAGGGTCGAATTCCGAAAACTTTCTTTCTTAAAATATAATGTGATCAAAGTGGAGACCATAAGCTTTAAAGTGACACCTCATTCATTGATTTTGGTTAAGTATGAAGAAAGATATAGGCTTGTGACAAAAAAATACCTTATAGAAATAATATATATGATAAGAATTCCATCAGACTACGCATGGAGAAGTTGGCGATTCCCGAATCAATTAAAAATATGTTTCACATGCTTTTTGTAATCTAGAACATAAATCCCGATTGCCTGGGACTTGTGTTTTTTCCCATCGTGTGTCTATCACATTGATAACATACTTTTATCCCCTCATCAGCATCCTCTAACCTAAAAACAAGCATCCCCTAACCTCATCATAGCTGGAAGTGGGCTCTCTTACTGATTTAGCTAACAACTTAGAAAGTGTCCGAGTACCCTTTCTATTTAGACGTGCCCTTCAATGTCAATATTTCTAAAATGCATTTTTTGTGTTTCGAACCATTCATCTCCCTGGATATCTAACCAAAAGTCACCTACCAATGGTGCTCATAGGCAAACAGAACAAATACCTTTTCCATGGATCACCTCCATTGCCACGTTTATCCGCATCACAGTGCGGTTCAACTGTCACCGGTCATGGCGACTTAGAATCTGCACGAGTTCCACTCTGGTATGTTGTGTCTCTTTCACCATCTTCCTTTGGTCACTTTCTATACAATAACTTGTATTCTTATCAATACTACTGCCCGCACTTACCATTATCACTAGTCTCTTGTCTTTAGTGGAATACCTACAAAAGTGATCATGTATCCTCTATTAACTGGCCTAATGTTGCACTAGGTTTGAAGCTGGTGACCTGGTAACCTGTGGTTGACTGATCCTGCAGAACGGGGCCTACATCTCTCCCATGGCTACTGCCCAATAGCATAACATTTTTCTTCCCCGCCTCTATCAATAAAGGCCTGCAGCACCTTATCTTTTCTTACCCGTACATGAGGCTCCTCCCCATCAGACTCAGATAAAATCTATTTCTCCCCACAATTTCAGAAGTTTCCGGCTTCTTCATCCTGTTAACCATATTTCCCCTGCAATATGTTTTCAGCTCCCAACCATCCTTCTCACCATTTTGACGAAACCCATCATTTCTATTTTCTGTCTCCATTGGCTGATCTCCCACAGGCTGAGCCTCCACAGACTGAGTCTCCACAAGCAGAGCTAATACAGGATGAGCCTCCACAGGCCGAGCTACAAGGACCCTGACCATGTCAAGCAATTCCCTGATCTTTTCACCCATCTTCCTGATCGTTTCATCCTGCCCTGAAGTTTCCCCAACCTGTTCCAAAAGTATCCTATCCCTAAAACGGTGGACAATACCTGGAAGATCCTTATTTACTTCCTTCTTTATCTCTGCCCTTCATTCCCAATGAAATCACTTTTTGTACCCACTGGAATTCAAACCATTCACCACATGACTACGACAGGCACCACGCTTACCAGGCACGACTTTCCCAAATAAAACATACTAGTACTTTTTAAATGAAACTTAAGGATTAAATTAAAATATTCTATATATCTTAAATTTAATTGATACTCTAAAATAATTTTATACGGCACTCAACTGATTTTTGATTGAAGCATTACTGTAAGTAATAACTTGATGAAAATTATTTAAAAGTCAATAAAATAAAATGTACACTTGTTAACTTCAAAATTAACCTTAAGATGGAATTTCACAGATCGATACTTTACAGTGCTAGTGATAGCTAGGTGAATAATAACTTACCAGTTATTTAGGAATAAATAATATTTTTAGATATCAGGAAATATTGCTTTAATGTGTTAGAAAATAGTTAAACAACATTTATATTTCAGCTAGAGCAAGCCAATGAATTCAACTTATGCTAATGAATTTCAAAATTTAACTGACTGTGCAATTTAAAATAGTGATACGGTATAATCCTACTGATAGCAAAACGAACAGTTATTTACGAATTATTATTATTATTATTTATTACTGGCAGGTAGTTATTTTTAATGTTTTAGAACTAATTAAATAACAAACTGTTATATTCTAAAATATAATCTTCACGGGTGTTCAGCCGGATGGTGTCAAAGTAACACGACTTTTGACAGCAAGCTCGGCTGTCTTCATCAGGTATCGGTGTCTGCTGGCTGTCACCGCGTCGACTGACTTAGCTCCTCGACGTACCTCCTTATCTACCTGCCCGCATGGGGCGTCCGACCAATCAGAGCGCACCCACCCCACCAGGGAGTGCCCACGGTCCTGGCCGGTGGGAGACCCCCCCTTGATTGGTCGATGGCTAGTCCGCAGATACCCGCGGCGCCCGACTGGTGTCATTAGCCGGTTTGACGGCGTGTTGTGTCCTGCTTCGCTCTCATGGGAGGTCGTTAATAATGGGCCTCCAGGCTTCGCTCAGAAAGAGCCCGCCATCCCTATTTATGTTCTGGTCGTTCAGTCGAATCTCCAATGCCTCCTTTATGACCGAGTCCCAGAAAGTGGAGGCCCTGGTCAACACTACCGTTTTGTCAAACTCAATCATGTGCTCGTGGTCGAAAGCATGCTCCGCTAGGGCAGACTTTTCAAGCTGCCCCAGCCTTAGATGACGTTTATGTTCGGAAAGGCGCTCTTCAATGGTTCTGGTGGTCTGTCCAATGTACACCTTGCCGCATTCACACGGTATGGAGTATATGCCTGGGGTTCTCAAGCCTAGGTCATCTTTGACTGAGGGCAGTATGTCTCATATCTTGGCGGGGGGCCGGAAAATACTTTTTATACCAAACCGCGCCAGAAGTCTACCAATCTTTCCTGATGTGTTTCCGGCATATGACAGGAAGGCAAGAGTTTTTGGAGGTTCTTCTTGCTCCGATGGTGTTCTCGGTGGTTTTTGCGTAAAGGTCCGTTCAATCTGCCGCCGGGAATAACCGTTTCGTTCGAAGACTGTCCTAAGATGCTTCAATTCAACAGGCAAGCTCTCCTTGTCGGAGATAGCTCTCACCCTTTGCACCAAAGTGGACAGCACAGAGTTGCGCTGGGCTGGGTGATGAAAGCTCTCTGCACCCAAGTAATATTCTAAACGAAAAATCTCCTACTATATGTGATAATGCAGTAAATAAATCCGTAGTTTGAACTGCAATTGTTGAGTTTAGATACCGTATATAAGAAATTAAAATTATTAAATAACTTATACCACAATGTTTACCTATATTATAGTTCTCTCAATAAACTAAGCTGTCGGCTATCTGTAAATCAATAAAACTTGTGATTAAGAAAAGAGACTATCTTACAAAAATGACGCTAATTTGAAACTTATTTTTATAGGTAAATTACACTTTAAAAATTCTAAAGAAATTTAGTCTACAAACTTTGTTAGGGCTGCTCATGAAATTCGGTTTTACTATATAACTAGCTAAGACTCCAGTCCCTGCCTAGTGAAATCTAATGTGGTATATACCGCTCGCTACCTATGTAAATAAAATAGCAATAACACGATTCGTTTATTTTTTTACTTACATTTTAATATCATTGTTCTTGATTGAGATTCAATAATAATAATTGGTGCAGAGAAAATACAAGAGGCAATGGACAGGCGGGTGGGCGTTTGTTTATGGCTTTCATTGTTCGCCACAATCAAGGTAGGCAAAGGTAACTAGACAACACAACCTTGTCCAATGATATAGGTTAATGAATATTACGAACATGGAGGATGGAAATATATGGAGGAGAAATGACGTTAAATCTGTGACGCTGGCTCTAAACTCTCGCTCATTCGCGCTGGCGGCAGCGGCGATATTGTAAACCCAAACAAATGCAAAGTTCACATTGTGTTTGATGCTGTGATTATTTCATTTTGTAATGTGTATAAGTATTTTATAATGCCATCTTGTGTTGCATATGGTTGCACAAATAGGCAAGAGAGGAAAGAACCTGGAATATCATTTCATAAGTAAGTTGCATTTTAATAATTGTTGTTCAAGTGGACAGTAGGAATTGCAAACTTTGGTGCCTGTCTATAAATATTTAGTCATAGTTCTCAATGGGATGACTTTGTTCTCAAATTTTTGTTGGTGTAGTGTAGAAAATCAGCATACCTTGCCATTTTGCCCATAATAGACTAGCATTACTTTTTAACGAGTGTTGAAAATGAGATTTAAAGGAGTGATATTTACATCTTGATTCAGTAAATTTAGTATTGCACTTTCTTTCGTCACGTTGCAGTTTATACTGACAGTGTATGATGAAATTAAATGTGTTAAAGTATGCTATGCAATCTAGGAATCTTGATGAAGCAAACGATGTTGTTACCGCAAATACAGTTTTCGATTCAAATACGCGAGTGTGGGTGTGTCTACATAGTTCGGTTCTGAAGTGGCAATTTAATGGAGATTGTGGGTAGGTCTAAATGCAGCCTGTACCATAATGGTTTTGTTGTTCCAGAAGGGGCAAAGAATTTATCTATTATTGTTAGTAATTTCATGAGAACCATGCTAGTGACAAAATGTGCATCGCGATAGAAACTACTTCCAGCTATTCCCAATTAAGCTTACGATGTATGGTAAAAAGATAACTATTTTTATTCTGGTGTAGGCCGCATTTCAACCTAACTACAAGTGGTAGTAAAAAAACTGAAATATCCATTCTGCATGTCCACCATGCAATTCATTGTGGCTTTGCCAGAATTAATTTTTGGTCCAGCCCGCATATCAACCCAGTCCCAGTATATCCCGAAAACTAAGCAAGATATCGAAAAACTTTATTCTTTATTTTCAATTTGTCTCGTCGTGTTACATAAGAATCGATCATTAAATTTGACTTTTCGAAATTTTTCTTCTGCATTTCAACTCAAGACACCTCAGTTTTGATACAGTATATCTCGAGAACTAGACGAGATATCGAAAATTTTTATTCCTTATTTTTTATTTGTCTCGTCTTTTTGAATAAGCATCCACCATCAAATTTGACTTTGACCAATGTTTTCTTCTGAATTTCAACCAAAAACATTTCACATTTGAGACAGAATATCTCGAAAACTAAGCAGGATATCAAAAAATTTTATTCTTGATTTTTTTATTTGTCTCATTGAGTTACATAATAATCCATCACCAGATTGCAGTGTTACGTTTATCCTAGAGTCCCCTTGAGGTTTTTGTACATATACCCCGTGTCTGTAGGGGTACGGCCTAGCCCCCCCCCCCCCCACTCCTCCTCCGCCCGGCGTCACTTCAATGCGTGGTGAAGGTCTCTTGCATCGTCTCCATAATATATTTCTTTCCTCCATGGTCCCATCATGGGTGGTCTGTCGACCAGTAGTTGAAAATCGCTGGTATGCGCAAGTGCAAGAAAATGTTCACTACCCATTTCAAAATAAACATGACTAAATATTTATAGACAGGTGCCAAAGTTTGCAATTGCTACTGCCCACTTGAACAACAATAATTAGAATCGAACTTACTTATGAAATGATATACCAGGTTCTTTCCTCTCTTGCCTATTTGTGCAACCGTATGCAACACAAGATGGCATTATGAAACACTTATATACATTAAAAATTGAAATAATCACAGCATCAAACACAATGTGAACTTTGCATTTGTTTGGGTTTGCAATATCGCCGCTGCCGTCAGCGCGCATGAGCGAGAGTTTAGAGCTGGTGTCACTTATTTCACTTCACTTCTCCTCCATACATATCCTTCCTCCATGGATGGGACAGGTGGTACGCCCATAGAGTATTAAAATTTTAAGTCAGATTGAATTAAAAATATCATATCAAAAAATAACTACTGTTATTAGTCTTTCTTTCTTTTCCATTCTCCCTCTGTAGGTTAATAACATTATTATTCCTTTGATTAACAACTATCCCACCAAAACAATTCTTGTAAAAATATGCCAGGTCTATGCATGTGTAGTGACAAAAAGTTATGAGATCTTGTTCTGAGCAGTGGGTATTAACTTCATTTTCTGAATAAATCGTTTATTTAGATTTTTTTAAAAAATCTGATGACTTAGCGATTATGCATGCCATGTTTAGTAAACCAATATAAATACCTTAAGTGTATCAAACTTACACATACACAAAACCCATGATTTTCCTCACACTTTTTCGAGTTTGACAAGTCTTAGAGTGATATATATATATATTATGCCTTCCATTTCAGTAAAAATTATGACATGCATAATGGCCAAGTCAACAGAATGTTTATTTCTTCTAAGCTAGCGACATGGCCTGGCTTCGCACAGATGAAGAAAATGAGAAATGTACTTACCAAAAAAAGTATTAAGTATGTTTATTTTATAACATGTCTCAATCTCCAGTGGTTTACATATGTTGGTGTTTTGAATGCATTCATTGCAATGCTTAATAATGAACTTTTTTCTGTTCGGAGAGAAAACAAATAGCGCTAATGGTTTACTGACTCTTGAGCACGCCACGTACAATTACCCATGAGAAAAACACGTCAATTCAAGGTTTATTCCACACACCTCCAACGATTGGCCTTGTGATTTATTAAGTGTCATTGTAAATGCAAGGCAAACTGGCCAAGCCTTAAATTGAAATGGTTAGTTGATTGGAATCGCTGATATTCTTGGAATCAGAACATCCTCGTCTTTGAACTTTCTGATGATTATCATTGCTTCAATCACATTGTTCATCATCTTCTTAACAGCAAGTCTTGATCGATTGAATAGTTTCTGTTGATTAAGATTACGTAACATAATTATCATTGAGTCGACTTTGAGTTGCAAATTGTGCGGTGACATTCCTGGCAAATCCAAAATTCAAAAATTTAATTGGATAACTGATGACGTCATCTGGGTCGGTAATTGAATCGATTGACTTAAATGAATACAATTGACCAACGATTTGACTTTGAATTTTTTTGTTCAAATCGTCTAGGTCCTTATTTTTCATCGTCAAAATGAATCATTCGCTCAACCAAACATGGTTTTTGTAATTTTCGCCAATATTTGGGAAATTGTTCTTTCCACATTGAGATTTGACAAAAATTAGGTGGAAACGAAATGAGGCCAGTGGAAGAGTCAAATAGAATTTTTCCGTTGCCAAAGTCTAATATTTGATTGGAAAACACTTCAGCTGATTCGTAATTTTGTAATGTAACTCGCATATTCATTGTTAACTTGAAATGTGTTGTTTCTCCCTTACGGCTTTACACCTTGTCGACGTTGAGGCCATTAGAGGCGGGATGGAACTGGGGAAAAGGAATGGCAGGGAATTTGACTATGGCCTTTGAAGGAATCATCCCGGCATTCACCTGTAGTGATTTGGGGAAACCATGGAAAACCCAAATCTGGACGGCCAGATGGAGATTCGAACTGGGATCCTCCTGAATGTGAGGCCAGAGCATTAACCACTCACCCACCACGCTCGGTAGTTTTCACACATCTGCACAAATTTGACGACTTCCAGCAAGCATTTATTTCAGCAGCTGCTGTTGATCTTAGAATGACTTGCAGCAGACTCTTCATCAGTCTCACTGACTCGACGACCATGTCACTACCTTGCATTGCATTATCGCCGACTAATATTTCAACCCCTCAATGGTGGCATTTTTCCCAAAGAAATGAAACATGAACTAAAATGAAATGTTTACAACACACGAAATTACTACGAACGGACAACACATCAAATTACCACATACTGACAACATCAAATTGATGACATTTATGGTTTTGAGTCCACTAAAGATATGGTCACCACCAATAATACACCAAAAAAATCACTTTCAATTCAATTCTTTTTCACCAAATATTAAAATTCAATGTGGAATTTGTCATTATGAATTCAATTCTTTTTCACAAAAAAATCGGTCGAGCCTTCTCAATATTCAATGCAGAATTTGTTATGAGAATATGTGACAGCAAAACTGTCAAACTGAAAGTATTTTTTTATTATTATTATGAAATCATATGACAGCAGAACTGTTAAACTGAATGCCTCATTTTTTAATTGAGATTTTCATACAACATTACCACCCCAATTACTAACTTTTCTATTGCATTTTCCAAAAATTTCCTTTCATGGAAACCTTGTCCTGACAATTATACACATAATAGGAAAAAATCAGCCAAAGCGGTCAAGCCGTTCTCAAGCAATGATCTTTCATACACGCAGCAACTTATTTTTATTTATATAGACTAGCAGAGTTACCGGCGTTGCCCGGTTTAGTTGTTGTTGATTAACCCATACACTGTTTTTATTTATGCAATGAGTAACATGTTACAAGTTTCATAAAATTTGTGCCTTCAATTTCTGGAGTTAAAGCATACCTAGATTCATCCCCACCTTACCAAGAAAGAAGTGGGTTTGTAACGATTCGCTAAGCTCCCCGTTACATATCACTTTTTACTGTATATAAAGTAAAGGAATAGAATATTTTTCCATTTCTTGGGATGTCCACTGTATGTTCGAAAAATGCGCTTGAAAGGGTGAAAGGCAAGGATTTGACGCTTCAGTGAAGGGTAGTCTGGCTGGCGCCTTTTGGTCAGAATGTTAAGAGGATTAGGGATTTCTGTCGGGCAGGCGGTAAACAGAATTCCTTCCTCCCGAAGGAGACATCGGCTCTCGAAGATTGCCGAAACTTAACGTGGCGAAGAGAAGCTACAGATTCACATGACGTCAGATGGTCAGCCAATCACAGGGAACATAGTACTAAGATTCGGGGAATTTTATGTTCTATGTCGTCTTCGAGCCACAAGAGGCGGAGTCAGAGTTTACCTCCGTGGCGGCAGAAAAAGACGAGAGACACTTCCTTCCTGACTTCCCTCCAGTCGGGAGGCCAGCCAGGATCATTCCATTCCGGAGCCCAGACGAGACTGGTGACTTGGGGTCCATGTGTGCTGGGCTGACTTGTGTCCTGGAGACCATCTGAGGCGCACTTCTAACTTGCGACTTGCCGCTTACTGCTGGCGTGGCCAGTTACGACGATCGACCAGGTGGTCATCTCCGCCCAGCGCTACCTGCCGTGGAACGGTAATGTGTTTCTACGAAGCCATTCAGCCTGCAACTCCCGTTGAAACTGTACCCTTAAGCGCATCTGAGATAAAGATCCTTGCTCTGATCTGATAAAACCACTGAGCTAGACTGTGTAACTGTCGAATGACAGGTTAATCATTCGTGGCGTCCCAACCCATTAAAATTCATTACTGTTTGCTATCATCATAACTGGTAACATACTTTGCATTAGAATAATTGTGAGATTTTTAAAGTACAACTATACTTGTTTGCTTGCATTTAAAGGGCTCATTGTACGTCTGAGCGTTGCTTAGAAAATTGCACAACCTCTTGTTTATTAACGTAATGGTAAATACACTCAGATTTGTAGATGCCATTGTAAAAATCTTTATTAAAATGTTTTTTTGTGACAGTTTTCAAATCCCAGAATCATCCAATTCTCATTTGAATAATTTAGATTTTTATATTAAATTATAGTATCCTGTATAGAGTAAAATATTAAGAATTAATAAATAATTCTCTCTCCCCCCCCCCCCACTGGTAATACGCTACAGGTTTAATTTCATTAATCCGTACACTATTTTTATTCGTCTGAACAGATTCATGCTCACCAAGTTTCACTGATTTCGAACCGGCCATTTCCGGTACTAAACTAACCGGTGATTTGACAGCTCACTTCCAAGAACGGGGTGGCTTGGGTGCTTTGATACGGAATGTCAGTTTCATTTTAGTCCAGGTTACATTTCAACCTAATTACATTTGCCAATGTTGCTGCTCAAAAATCGAAACATTACGCAAATTATTACATACCACATACATAAAAATGTATCCGTTTATTCTGGCATTACGCAAAAAATAGATATTTTGAGTGGATTTTCAGAATTTGAAAGTTTGGGTTTAAAATTAAAATTTTACGTATATCTTAAGCCGTTACGACACATTTATTTTAAGAATAATCGAGCATTATCTCAAAACTGCTAAACCGATTTTGAACTAGTTTTCGTAGTGTCAAAAATTAGATGTGTCTGATTGTGCTGGCTCATCTGCCGCTGGAGTTAAAAAAATTTCTCATTATGTTACTACATCTTGCACTGTAGCTCAAAATTAAATTCAATTTCGTACCTGTATAGTTGAATATCAGGTATTCACAGTTGTATATCAGTTATTCAGAAATAAGCGAGAAATAAAAAAAGAAATTCTTTACTTTCGGTTTATTTCGGGGATTTACAGACTATGGCACCATGGTTATCATAGAAACTGCATTACGAAACAACGCAATAAATTATAAAATGAAGAAAAGCTGCTTTTTCTATTAAAAGCCATCAGCCTGCGCATTAATTATTACGAGCACAATGACTCTACTTTCAGCTCCAACGCCAGATATATTCGCCGACATTCGATATATTGAGAACTTAAATAGATTATAATACGACTGAAAACTAGATTATGTCAGAAAGTAAGGAAAAATTTAATGTTGAACTCCGGGCCCAAGAGGTAGGCATCACATCCTGAGTATTTTGCTTGTGAAACCATGTAAAATCGAAAAATGGATGGCCGGACGGGGATTTGAATACAGGTGATCTCGAGTTCAAGGCTTCAGTGCTACTGTTCAACCATCAAGCTCGCTTTATAGTTTAATTTAATTGCGATAGAGCACACGCCCCTGTAGCAATTTCTCCTCACACCCTTTTTCGCCTAACAGAGTATTTTTGCCATTTGAGTTAAGTTTTTGTATCTCAGAAATGTTGCATTTAAACGTTCTTCACAAGGAAACAAAATTCCATGTCGATTTAATACTATAACAGTATTCGTCCAACCAGAAACATGTGAATACTCTTTTATGAAAAATCTTTCAACTGTCGCGTTGCAATTGGTGATGTATTCTTATGTAACAGCACAAGACAAATCAAAACTGAAGATTTTTTATATATATATATATATATAATTATCCTTAAACCAGATGTTGAATTCTTATCTAACTTGACGAGACACATTGAAAGTGAAATGTAAAATATTGTTTTGTACTTGGAATATTGTATCTCTAAATATTGAGGTTGACAGTTTGAAACACAACCTGGACCAGAAAAAAATCCCAAAGTCACAAGGTACTGCATGCTGGACATGTACAATGGAAGTTTTGTTTTCTTTCTAGAGCTTGTGGTCAAGTTGAGAAGAAAAAAATATAAATAATTTTTGACTTTCGATAACTGGAGAGCTAAGCGAGACGCGTATTTTTTTTACTTTCTATCTGTCTCATCGAGTTATATAAGAATTCATCATCAAATTGCGGCACAACAGTAGATGTAAAAACCGCATTAGTAAACAATTGAATAAATTATGAAATTAATAAAAGCTGTTAAAAGCCATTGCATTACTAAACAACGCTATAAAATCAATAAAAGCTAGATTACATCAGAAACACTCGCGTATAATGCAGAATTGCCACTTAAAATAAAATAAAAAACATCAGCATAAAAACCAAAAAAAGTTCAGTTGTCCTAAGCCGTTATTATTCTCGACACTAAAGGTTTAATACATACTTCTAATGATATAAAACCAACAGCGTACGTATTAATTACAACGTTGCAATTCCGTGAGGATTCCTACGTAATACCACAAGACAAATGAAAATTTAAGAATTTTTTTAATATATTTCGATTACACATCTCGTTAGATGTTATCTCACAGCTGATATGGTTAGATTGAAATGTGGCCTGGACGTGAAAAAAAATTCGAATAAGCCTAATCGACGATGTATTCTTCTCTAACCTGACGAGATACATTGAAAGAGAATAGTAAAATATTGGGTTGTCTTGCTTTGTTCTTGAGATACTGAATCTCTAAACTTAGGTGGTTAGTTTGAAACGCAACCTGGACCAGAAAAAAGTTCGACACAGTCACAAGACACTACACGCTGGATAAGTACGAAGGGTGTTTTGATTTCTTTCTAGCGGTTGTGGTCAAGTTGAAACAAAGTTTGAAGCAAAAGAAAATCGTCATGGGGAAAAAAAACTATACCTATAAATAACGTTTGACACTTGATATATCGAGAATTAAGCAAGATACGTTATTTGTTTTTACTATCTGTCTCTCAGTTATTTCTGCGAACGAAATGAATCTGTAAGCTCAAAGCGCCTGAAATTTTAGCTATACCGACAGTCTTTTATGCAAATATAAAAAATCCAGTACTGAAAAAAGCAATCAATAGTAAAAAAAAAAAAAAAAAAAATGAAATCTACTTTAGTCGTGTTCTACTTCCTTAAAACCATCAGTTAAACGTTGGTTAATGTGAATAATTGAATCCAAAATTAAACGCCAGAGATATTTTAGTATTAGTTTTACCTGTACAATTCAATTCCTCGCATTCAATACAGCCATCGGTGGCGTTTAAAAACTAAACACCCCGTATTAAACGAAATATTATTTCAAGTTTTGTTCAGTGTGGAGTATGAAAAAATTGTTATTGTAAATTGCTCATTAAAGGCTATGGTCAGAGATAGAGATATTGTTGTCTAGGTAGTATTTGTACTGCAGAATAACAAGTGTACCGTTGATGAGCAGTCTCTCTGTTGATCATATCACTTCATAAGTTGGTGTTAGAATTGTCCATTAAATTGTATGCTCATGTAATGGTACTATCAAGGCTAGAGCAGAGTAAAATAAATTTAAATTTCTGATATTGAGAGATTTATACACCACAGAAATTAAACTTTTTTTTTTCATTTTGTTTCGTAATTTCTAGGAGAGTAAATTTGGGATACTTTTCATTAATATTATCCGAGGCAATAAAATTTTTGTAAGATTAATGTTAGCTCTGGTATGAGAAGCAACTTCACCATTTCTTCTTGTTAAGCTAAAATTTCTGTACAAGGTGTTACTATTTAACTCTATGATGTTGTCACCGACTTACATTTTTAAACCAAGACTGTGAAACGAGAGTTATATTGAAATTGAAGGTTTCAGATATGGATTAAAATTAAATAAATCTGGTCCTAAAGATTGTGTATTTGTGTGCAATGTGGAGTGCTCAGACTCATCTTAACTACATTTTGCAGTAATTCACTGGTGGGCTGGAATACTGAGGTATCTGGTCCCTATGCTGTCAGCATTTTGCAAGTGTGACCAAATAAGAAAACAAAAATAAGTTATCAAAGAAATCTACACAGGTGTACAGTCAGATTGTGTTGTTAAAACACTGTATTTTGATGACTAGCTCAGTCATCTTCCTCAGGTGCAAAAATATCTGTCGTGGTCTACTGATCAACATATAATGAGACAGCTTGGGTGCTGACCCCTCTTTTATACTGCAGTCTGCACTCGGAGGGTGAGAGGCTTGCTGCCAGTGGACGTGCCTGTAGATCTTTGTTGCTACCCGCGGGCCATAATATGGAGCCATCAATGGCACCAGCTGGACAGAGGTACCACACTCTCTGTGGAGTTTTGCCAAGGCTGGTTTCCACGCCTCACTAAGATATGGCCAACTGTCTCTATTGAATGTATCGACCAGACAAATTTTGATCACTTATTTGGCTACTGAATCCCAAAAATTTGAAGTCCTAGCCAATGGAGATTGAGTTAACATATTTGATTATCAGATATTTTTGTCTAACACGAAGAGTATTAATTAACTGCTATGACTAATATTATGTAGTATGTCATGTAGAAAATTTAGTTGGTTAATGCATCTGCATGGTACAATTAAATATAAATGTTGCAATTTGACACATTCCACTTCCACTGTGTTCAATCTAAAATTATCATCTGCACCTAAACAGAAAATAATTTATTTACTAATAAAGCAAATCAAAATACATCATAAAACAACATGAAGATCAATGTTTCATACATGTGAAAAATGGCAGAAAACTCATCTTCCAGCCATGTATAGTTGTCACATTCATGGGACATTTCAAATGAGACCATCTCTGCACACATTTTCAACCAACTGTATAAATGTAATAATCCTTTTGTTTCTTCAAACTTAAAATTTATGTCCTTCTTGGACACACTGTTTGGTCACCACTGATTATTTTTCCTGACCCAAGCAAACATTTCTCACCTGCTTGACACACCATTGCATAATCCACCACTGTGTTTATCCAATATAGGCATGGCCACATTCACATGGTATGTAGAAAACACCAGGTGTATTTAACCATAGGTAATCCTTAACGCTAACAACTAAGTTTTCAATTTTTGTGGGTGGTCTAAAAATTGTCTTAACTCAATGTTGGGTCAACCATCTACCTATTTTAGAACTTAGTGTGCCCACAAATGGAAGGAATGCCAAGCTCTTAGTTTCAACACAATTATTCTTCTTCCTAAATGACTGACTAGTCTGCCCAGGGTTGTAACCATCATTCAAGAAAGTTCTCTGCAGACAGTCCTATTCTCGCATAAGGCTACCTTTATCACAAACCCTCCAAGATCTATGTACCACGGTGGTTAAAGCATTATTGTATTGCACAGGATTGTGATAGCTGTAGGCGTTTAAGTACTAGTCAATGGGCTTACTACAAACCAAGTGCCCCAGTTAACAATAAGCAATCATCTTCTTCCAATTCCATAGTGAACTTGATATTACAATGGACAGAATTCAAATATACCCGGAATCTGAACAGGGTGTTTCTACCATATGGCAAAATCACAAAAGTATCACATCTACAAAAACATTTTGGCTGAAGCAGCACATTATCCTTAAAAAAAAAAACTCCAAGAAAAAAATTCCAGTGGCAGGTGACAATGGCTACCCCAAACCAGAAATAACTGGTTGTTAAAACATATTACAACAGATCAATAAAAATGACTCCTTATAAGTTCTAAGTAGTCAACCAAGGGGATCCAAGTGAAAAGGGACATACATCAAAGCTCACCATTAAAACACCAGGATCTCACTCTATACGATCCAGTATCTCAACAAACTCACTGAAGTCTCATATATGGCGATGACTCTTCCCCTCTAATGGGTTAAGAATATCTTTAAGATATTTCACCAGAAAAAACATAGGGCTATCTATTCCACTTACTATAGGTTGCATTGGCACTTTAAATTTTTTTTGAAAGACTGGACAGCCAAGGTTAAACAGGAGCACAGGGTTAGAGACATATCTTCAAATCTTCTGGATATTATAAGAAACAAAGAAGCTTCACCGTTAAGTTGGTCAGTTTAGATGTAGGATCTCGGTTAATCTTCTTGTATGCTTGGTCCTCCAAAAGTAGCACCATTTTTCTATGGTATTCACCCTTGCTGAAAACTACTACCATGCAGTTAACCCTGTCTGCTGGAAGAATAATATTTTCATCTTGTTTCACCTCACTAAGTGCACACCTTTATTCACTAGCTAGGTCAACTTCTGTCTTCCACTGTTGACACAGCACTGCCAAAACAAACACTTATTACAGTTGGTTGAAAATGAGCACAGAGATGGACTCTGTCCCATGAATATGATATTTATACACAGCTAGAAGCTCAATTACATTTTTATTTATTTACAATGCCGCAAAAAGCTTTGTTCTTATTTAAAAAAGTAACAGAATTTGAATGCTGTTTTATAAAACTTCTTCAAATATGTTTTGGCTATTCTCAATGTATAATAAACAAAATTATTTTCTTTTGTTGTGATGCTTGTTTGTCACCACTACATGTGAGAAATTAATAAAACATGCTGAGCATTTCTTTTAGACAAACATTTTTTTCCTTTCAACCAAAGCACATATGGAAATCAGTTAATACGCAGGTTACTGTACATGTACCTACAAGTGATGCTGCCAGGAAAAAAATAAGATATTTCAGCTAATACTGTAATAATTATTTTTGTTTCAAAATATGTACAGAGAAAGCATTTAAGTGAAACATTTAAGCAAATAAATTCTTCAATATACCTCTAACAGTACACAACTTACAACACCTGTTTACAATTAGTGGTCACCGGGAGGTGAAGTGTGAAGAGGAAACATCAACAGTTTAGAACGCACAAATGAGAGGTCTGGGATGGCACCAAGTATAGCAGTTGCATCCTGGGATAGCCCCTCAGGCCTACCATGCTGTGGTTGTGTGAACGCAGTTGGCGCAGTAGCTAGCAACTCCTGAACCAGTTGACTTGCATTCAACACTATGGTCTCTTGTTGACGCCATTCTGAATCTGGCTGTTTCTCTGTTGCTATGCCTGCTTTCAAAGGAAAAAGAAATTTTATTTAATCTTAATACTGACAACTGGCAAAAATTACATACTACTAATAATAAAGCATATATGTTATACTTTGCTGTTTTCTATGTATACCAATTAAGCATATAAACCGTTATTCCAGAAAAATTAATGGGTAAAGGTCATTAATCTGTTGTGAATTTTCGAAGCCAGTCTCCGATTTCTTCTTTTGGTGAAGTAATGTATTGTTTATTGTAACTTCAAACTCAAATGGTAATGAACAAAAAATGATATAAAAATGTAATAAGTAGTGTTCATTAGTTATTAAAATTTCTGTTAAAATAGAGCATCAGTTAAATTGTTTAACTGCAAGAATCCCACTATAAAATTGAAAAGAATTAATTTGATTATGACAATGCCCCTGTAATCCCACACAGGAACTTAAGATATTTTCTTAGGATTTTTTGATCACCTGTAGTAGATTGAGGGATTTTAGTAATGAACTATAGCAATTTTCACTCGGAGTAATTTTTCTTAAGCTTACAGCCATGTAACTTAATTCCATCCAACGCAGCAGAGCTCAAGGTTAAGCAGACTCTCTTCCCGTGGGAAGCGAGCTCCCCACTATAGTAATTCTAAAGCACCTCGTAAGGGCTTCTAATCCAATGGTAATAGCTCCATGTGACTTCCCCACTACTTTTCTCCATCCAGGAGTGCAGTCTGTATGAGGCTCTCGGGAAAGTCTTTTTCCATCCGTATGACTGACCACATCGCCAGTCAACATGCAGACTATTATAGGTAAAAGTTAATGCATTACCTATCCTTCTGCTGGCTTAGGAAGGATATTCCAAGCGACAAGATTTTATTAGTAAGGATTTCAATTTCATGAGAGCTATTTTTACGCAGTATTTCAAGTTATTTCATATGTTTGTTCATGTATTTATATTAATTGAATTTATTAAAGTCACCCTATCATTTCAACTACATTTTTCAATTGTTGTTACTGATTACCTGCTAATTACTAGCAAGAAGTAATAGTAGGAACGTAATATCTCTGATCACACAATCATGTCTTTGGTAAAACGAACCGAGGAGCGATTGATCGGAGACGAACCAATTTCTTTGGTGTTCACCGCTCAGGACACTACACACCCTTAATATTTTTGCAGTTTTAGAATATTACTAGCTTTTACCCTAGTCTCTGGCAAAACTCATTTTATACCTCTATTAGTGTATGCTGGAAATACACAACAGTTTGGAATCAATGATAGCCATAAGTTTGTAACAGGCTAAATAACTGCATTATGATATGAAATGACAGAGTTAAAATGGAACCCATTCTGACAACATGTAACAAATGTTACAGTCCACAACTGATACCTTTTTATCCCTTAAAACTGCAACATAAAACTCAGAGAGTAAAGAAAAACATCAAGATTGGATTAAATGTCTTCATTTGGTTAGTTCCATATTTTCCTTTAAGAAAAATTAATTACACATATTACTAGTAATTAATACACTATATCCAATATATGGTAATGATGAGTAAAATGTATAACAACTGCTGTCTCTTATATGTATAAAAAAAAAATGCAGTACTACTTTATTTTCTGCAATACTGTTCAGACTGTGTTAGTAAAAAACAAAAAACGAAAGAAATGCTGCTGCATTTAAGATAGATCCACAGCAGTAAGAAGAGTAACAAATGCAACACACATTAAAAATTGAAGCAAGATGTACTGCAGAACCACACATTATATGTAAGACACAATATGTGAGACGTGGAATTACAAAGATTCATAAACAGAAAGCAAGTTAAGGAAGCTAATACTCACTGCAGAGTTCCCAGAGTGAATCAGAAGCAGAAGGCGTGGTTAAGCTATCAAACGTGGTGAGGCAGTCAAGGTCGAGCAGGGCTGACTGGCAGCCTGCCCCCACAAGCAACACCCACACAGTTAGTACAAACACCCCTACTATTTACAAAAGTGCAAACATCAACCTGAAACAACCACTTAAGCATATATTTCATACCTCTGAATGGAATGATTCAATCACCAAGAAAACAGGTCACCTAATTTTGACATACAGGTCATAAACATTATAGCATAAAAAAAAACATCACCAAGAAAAATAAGAGAAAATACAAAAATTGTTATTTATATGCAGTGCAGAATGGCTAGTATTATACAGTTTGATCCATTTTTTCCACAACTGGGTGCCACTTAAATATTAATTTTCATGTTCTGTGAAGTTTCTCGGCAAGTATCAAACTATCACTTCTTCCTTTAAGAATTATGTTCAACTTTAATTACAATTTAGTACACAGTAAGTTATTGAAAAATATACACAAGTTACTTCCATAAATCACCAAACATACAGAAAAAGTATTACATAAGCCCATTTAATTGTTGCTACGATGCAGCGAAGAATCCCAAGTATCTACCTGTGACTTGAAAAATATTGAAATATGTTGAAGTAAATCTTAATCTATGGTTGACCTATTTTTTATGTTACAGAAATATTTCAGAGGTGAAATAGTACAAACAGAAAATTTTGTTGGTTCATATGAACACAAGCAATCAATTTTAATGAAACAAATTTCAAAAGGTTTCCCCAGAGAAAGAATAAATACCAAAATTGACAATTTTACTGAATTTTCAGAGTGTGAACTATCCCTTAGTTTTAATGATTTCTACTTAAAAAATGTAAATACAAACAGAAAAAGGAGGGGGAAAAGACATTTGTTTGCGAATAGAATATCATTAGGCATAAATTTACAAAATAAATGACTGTTCTAATTAATGACTTTTCAGAAGTTTAAATTCCTTTCTTCTGTAGCAGCTGGTAGGAGCTAAGCACATTAAAATCCAGAAGCTCTATTACAGAATCTCAGTTAACAACTTGAAAAGACAAAGAAAACTGAATAAGAAAGGACTGGTGAAAAATAAATTTTCCAGCAAAATGGTGCCAAACTACAGACATAAGAAGCAATGACAGATTTGATACAAGAAATTCAGGGCAATAAGAGTTGGGAGGAATGGTGACAAATATATGGAAGTACTTGAAAAAAAAAAAAAAAAAAAAAATAAAAGAGAGAGAAATGGAGAAACACTTTGTCAGACAGAACACACAACTGATATAAGAACAGCAAGATATATACATGAGATTGACTTTCTAGTGCAATGAGAGGAAACTTCACTTAAAACACGTGAATAGCATTACAATCTCAATGCTGCAGAGAGGAAACAAACAGAAAAATGTGGATAACCATGGAGCACTAGAATGAAATTCGCAGCTCCGTAGAGTACATCTCACAAAATTGCGTGTAGCAGAGGGTGCATTGCACAGGAACTAGATCCTGTGCATTGCACAGGAACTAGATCTGTGCATTGCACAGGAACTAGATCTGTGCATTGCACAGGAACTAGATCTGTGCATTCCAATCACAAATAGCAAGAGGGAAGAAAGAATTTATATAAGCATCATTTCCTCTAATCTCTCCTATCATTGCAACCCACATGGGTTTGTGGAGGAAAGATTTCATCCCACTCTTAAATGAAGGGTGTTGATCACATGTTTACCAGTAAATTTAATTAAAATCTATTTTGCCTGTCTGCAATAAAATCCCAGCCCAATATATGTATCAATCCTGTGATTCATAATTCAAAATTTTGATGTTTTTTGGCCACAGAAAATTGTGTTGAGGGTGTTGGAGGTCGAAAACTTGGTTTCTGCATATTCTAACCAATATATACAAGATAAGGAAAAAAATCTTCTACATGATATAATGTTTGTGAGACCTCCTTTTTAGGCCCCCGTCACTGGACTAATTATTAGACCCCTCTTCTGTGTTTGAGCAGACCTATTGGGTCCAGGGGCCACGAAATCACAGGATGATGATTGCAGGACAGAGTGAGCCTGTGACAATGTATCAAACCAGTCCAGCAGTTGCAAAAGCTCACCATCCTGGCATCCATGCTTGTTCAAATGTCCTGACTGGTGGCTTTGAGGATTATAAACTACACACTAGTCACCATCGGGAGACTATCATACAATGGCCAACCTCTTTGCTTGGATTGCAGATACAATGGCCTAGCTACATCTGGATCACCTGTATCACAACTACTGAAACCTCTTGCGGCAACTTCCAGCAGTATCACTTATTTAACAAAATTGTAAACTGAATGATTGGATCAGACACCTCAACCCATGTCTGCACACAGCAATCACAATTCCTCCACATATTATCTTACTGGAAATAGAAATCAACCTGACAATAATATGAAAGTCAGACTACTCACATGTAATAACTAGTGCACTAATCTCCTTTTTTGCTAAACTTATAAGCAGAGATGAAACGAGCTACTTTAGGGGGGACAATTAATTGACGGGTACACTACCAAATGCAGAAGAAAATAAACTGAGGATAATCTAAAGCAACAATTTCTTGACCCAAACACAAAAATATACCAAAATTAAACACAAGTTGGATCCTATAACAAGGATAAAGACAGTAGAAAATTCTAATATTAGACTAAAATTTCTATTCAATTACCATAAACTCTTGCACTGCATATACATTGAATGTTATGAAAGTTGATAAAATAAAGTAATGATCTGTAGGCAAAGGTTAAGTAACTACTGACCTCAATAGTAACTCAAAACCAACTGTACACGCATCAACCTCAAACACGAAGTACTCAAGGAAGTAAAACTTAAGACTTGTAATGAACATAGTAAATAGAAAACTTTTTTTATTCAATGAGGTGGTTAGATCTTCTTATAGTTGAATACAATATGTGATAGTTAAACTGAATTTGACACACACACTGTCACAAAACATGACTTCAAAGTTGTGGAATGGAGAAAAGTAAACCATATGATTGTGTTAATTTCAGTAAACAGAAAACATTTTTGCCAGATAAGAAAGATATAATTTATTGCAGATAGTGTGTGATTTTTGACAAAAGTTTGTGTATGTTTGAAAGCAAGCTGAACACTATAATCACTTACACTGCTGTGCAATCTCTCTCAGATATTTCAGACTTTTTGTTTTTTTTAACTGGTCTACATACAATGGCACTCATTAATAAAAAGATAATTTTTCCATATTGCTTCAAATTCATTGTTGGTAAAGCAGTAGAATGCAATAGCAACTGTCAGTAATAGTTTCATCCTACATATGTTAGAATAAGCAAAAACCAAATATGTTCCTTTCACAAAAACTGCATTAAAACAATAAAAAACTGAACTGTGGCAGAGATGGCTGTTTACCACCAACCTAAGATGTATCAGATACAAAGTCTTCTAACATTCTTTTACTGGAGAAGGTTTCTTCACTTACTACTAAATAAGAAGTCAGGGAGGAAACGAACAATGTCAGAAAAAACATTGAAAAACTCTCCAATCAACTTGCTGATTTTGAGACATATCTTTGCAGTGTCAAAGCTAGTGTTTCAGAAGACATAATAATAGAGTTTAGAGGCAAATAAAACAGAACAAGGAATGTGATTGCTTCTAAGGTGTGTGAAACTTGAAATAATGGAATGAAAGGAAAATATTTGACAAATCCAAGAAAGGAAGTGCAGAAATAAGGATATTACTGTAATACTTCTAACGGGATTTAAACATAGTAAAATTGTATGCATGGATCCAACAGTGAACATTATTAGTCAGTACCATCAACAACAGAGTAGGAAGCAATGCTGTGAGGCAATATTAATTTGGAAAGGAAAGATAAGTTATACCCACCACCTACCAAGGTTGAAGGGCAGTACAAACAAAAAATAATGGAATTCAAAAAGATATACTTCAATCCTTTTTAATTAAAAAAGTTATGCTCTATAATTTAAAATAGGTTTCAGCTTGGCAGCCACATATTATCACTTTCTACCCAAAATCTTCTGTGAAAAGTGTTATAATGACACCCACACAAATTCTAGACGCAGATCGTCTCTACATTGCCCAGAAGTCTACTTATAACAACTTGCCAACCCCTGTTCGTTAGAAATTACAAAGAGAGATTTCAAAACAAATTGACAGTGGTTGCAAGAGGAGCAGAACGAACAAGTTGCTGGCTGACCATATCTCAAACATGTTCGAAGAGTGACATTTAAGATGAATGTGCAAGTCAGGGAAACATTGGTATCCAACATTCTTTGAAAAAGGATTGCACATTCCTCACTATTTGTAGCTGGGCACTGTCCTGCTGAAATATGGCAGGCGGAGCTATACATAGAAGGGGCAATGTCTTGGGTTCTAAAACCTACCAGACTGACCAGCTGCTGTTCAGATAATCACTCAATAAGTACTAGACGAAATAGCACGTTATAGCCAATGGTGTGCCAAACCATCGCACTTTGCATTTGTCCACTATGCCGTTCAACAGTGCAGCCTGCCACCATGATAAGTTCTAACACGTATGTGGCAATCACTGTAGTACAAGTTGAAGTGAGAACTGTCAAAAAATCCGTTATTCTGCTGCTTACCATGTCAGTGATGACATTCACATACCCATTGCAGACTGAGACATTGGTGGTTTCTGGTCAATGGAATCCAGCACAATGGCATGCATTCCACTAGTCCAGCCCTCAGCAGATGGTATTAAACTGTTGATGCGGGTAAGTCCAAACCCATTTCAGTGTTCCAACATTGAGCCAACACTGTGGATCAAACTGATCCATCGGTTATGACCAAGCAGACAAGATGGCAGTCATCCCTTGCAGTGGTCACATTGTGTGGTTGTTTGATGGCTTTGCATGATTGAGTGTTGCATAACACTGACCTGTCCTTCATACAAAAGAGGGTGCTGTTCGTTTTTATGTTTGGCACTGCACTCCAACTCTGGTTATTAATGGTTTACTTTCCTTATCCTTGTACACAAATTACAAAGAGAATTTGATATTGTTTTTAAGCAAAATACTGATGCCTTGGAGCCCACACAACCTTGAAAGTTATACATACACAACAAAAATATTAAACTACCAGCATGCAATACCCCCATAAAATTCTTATCAAAAAGCATTACACAGGTACTGGTAATAGTTTGCAGTGGAAAGCATAAATGTGACTTAAGCAATCATAAAGCTGGCTGAAATGTATTAAGAAATTAACTTGTCTTAATTAACAGGATCCTTCCAGCAGAAGTATAGAAACTACTCACCATCTAGTGGATTGACCAGTCCACTGCCATTCCAATCAAACTGAGCTGCAGGCACTCCCTCCTAAATAGAACATATAAATGTTAAATCAGTGAATAGTAACACAAAGTTAATGATATAATTGTATGCATGAATGTGGAAGAGGGAAGGGGGAAAAATGAAACGGCTAAAGGAAGTTTCTAGGCCAGTTACATCACAGTATGCAGAAGTATATACAGAAATCAAGATTGAGCTAAATGCACAACTTGTAATTAGTCTTGCACACCACATAAAGGAGATTTTAGTGGAAATGGGGGGAAAGATGTATAAAGATTCCTGGATAAAGAACATAGGCCTGAGATTCTGTACTAAGGTATGGGGTATGATTTGATAGTGTTGGAGCAAAAATGGATCATAAAAACTTAATATAGTCAAGATATTCTATACCAATGACTATTTATTTGCATGCCTATTTGTACAATTTTAGGGGGGAATGGGGGTGCTGTTGCATTATCAAGTGCAATCTTTAAAAAAAAAAAAAAAAAAAAAAAATAATAATAATAATAATTTGCAAAAATGACTACCAGTAAACAAATCCAATATTATTAAGAAATACAGGGAGTTATATGTCATAGATAAGTGGAAGCAAAACCTCAAGAGTGATGTAATGAACTATGTTGATAACAAATAACTGGGATATGTGAATTTGTTGAAGGTTATTCATCTCCATTTTGAGGATAACAGCTGATACCTAATGAACAGTAAGAGTGTTAATTCAATGTAAATTTGGTAAGAAGATAATCACAATCATGTTGCAAATTTACCAGCAATGCCAGTTCAGATTTGAAGTAGAATAAATATAATCATGAGTTTAGTGCAGGGAAAGAGCTATAACAAATAAATGAACAAGCAATAAGCCATTCTAAGCAAATTGTACTTTGATGATAAAACACAAGGTTAAAAAGATAACTTGAATGTAATCCACTGCAAAGAGGAAGAAGTGAAAAATCCTTAAGCTGTTGAAAAATTCAATCTGTGAAACTGTAAGGGTCAAGTCAAATTGGTACAATTATGTGCAGATGATGTATGAATGACAGAATCAAGCACTGAATGGCGGAAGCACAATTCAGCACAGAGTTTTGGCTTTTAGAAGTAAACACAGTCACAGTTTTTGATTGGACTGAATTTAATTGTGATGGAGTGCATGCTCTGGTGGCCATTTCTCTAGTCATATACAGGGCGATTCAAAATGATTGTCGGGGTTTCATGAAATTTTTACCGGCTGTGTACTAAACATTCAAGTATTATCTTTACATGGATGAATAGACAAACTTTCAAAGTTTTGTTTTGTAGCAGCCGCTAATCTTGTAGTTACGTTTTGTTCCGCCAGATGTCAGTGTTTGCAATATGGCAGCCAACACTATAGAGAAGGCTTTTTGCACTCTAGATTTTCACGTGTGTCAGTCAGTTACCATTGTCCAATGGAAATTTCGAGAGAAAAAAAAAAAAAAAAATATGAAGGATGCACCTTCAGACAATTCCATTCGGAGGTGGTATGCGCAGTTCTTGGAGAAGGGCTGCTTATGCAAAGGGAAAAGCAGTGGGCGTCCCTCTGTGTCGGAAGTCGACGTGAACTGCGTCAGAGAAGCTTATCAACGAAGTCCACAGAAATCAACAAGAAGAGGCAGCAGAGAACTGAACATTCCGCAAACCACAGTTTGGCGCGTGCTACTAAATCACCTAAAAATGAAAGTCTATCGCCTAGGGCTGCTTCAGGCTTTAACACTTAACGACCATCGCAAACATCTCACGTTTTGCAACATTATGCAAGAAAAAATGGAAGAAGATGGGTTTTGTAAAAAACTCATTTTTGCTGATGAAGCGAACTTTCACTTGTGCGGGAAAGTTAACAAGCATAATGTGCGGATTTGGGAGACAGAAAATCCTAGTGCTTTTATTGAACATCAGTGTGATTCTCCAAAAGTGTGTGTGTGTTCACTGCTGTTTCCAAGGTGAAAGTGTACTGCCCGTTCTTCTTCAATGAACAGACAGTAACAGGACTAACTTACCTCGATATGGTCTCTGAGTGGTTGCTGCCTCAGCTGAAAGAGGTGGATGATTTCATATTCCAACAAGATGGTGCTCCACCTCATTTCTATCGGGAGGTCAGAACATTTCTCAACAAACAATAGCCGCAGCGATGGATAGGACATGGAGCCGACAGTGACCAAATGCTCATGGCTTGGCCACCTCGTTCACCAGATTTAACCCCATGTGATTTTTTTCTGTGGGGTTACGTCAAGGATCAAGTTTATCTTCCTCCTCTACCTGTGACTATCTCGCAACTGAGAGAACGGATCAGGGTCGCCTTTCTAAACATTTCTGATGACATGCTGTGTCGTGTGTGGGATGAAATGGACTATCACATATATGTGTGCAGAGCGACACATGGCGAACATATCGAACATTTGTAATGGATGTAAAAAAAAACTTGAGTTTCTTTACACATCAAAATAAGATTCAAAATCGTATCTCAATTGTGCTAAGTGTAGGAATTTTTTGAAACCCCGACAATCATTTTGAATCACCCTGTATTTGCCCCTTTCTTCTTCTTATTATTATTATTATCTTATATACGTTGAGTGTAAATTCTCAGAAGTCCAATTCAGCACATAGTTTGTAGCAGTCCAATACAGCACAGAGTCACAGTTCGTAAAAGTGCAATTCAGCATAGAGTCACAGTTTTGCAGAAGTCCAGTGCAGCACAAAGTCACAATTTGTAGAAGAAAGCATGAGGAGAGAATGTACCAGGGAAGTAGGGGAACTATGTTACCAAACTTTGGTCAGACCATTCCTTGAATAAGGTGATTCAGTATGGAATCTACATTTTTGGTATCAAAAACAGGAGTTAGATGGGATACAAAGAAGGGCTGTTAGATTTGTCTTTGGAAATTACTGCAGAATACAATAAGTAACTGACATGATAAAGGAGTTGGAATGAGATTCATTGTAAAACAGGAGGAAAGTGAGTCATGGGAGTGTGCAAGGTGTATATTGGTGATGAGGCATGGACAGATAATGGTGGAAAAATTAAGAGGGGCATGGAACAGAAGAAATGATCATGACCACAAGCTGGCAACCAATTTCAGGCATAAGGCTGTGGGAAGATTTACTTTTGTAGAGATTGGTGATTGGAATAAATTACCAAGAGAAATGATGAATAATTCACCAAAAGCACTGACTAAATTTAAAGTTGTAATTAGTAGATGGCAAAAGTAGATGGAAAACGGGGAGAAAAGGGTGTGTAGGGCAATTACCATTGGATTGTGTGCTCGATCAAAATTAAATTCAGTACAGAGTCACAGATTGTATAAATGCCATCTAGCACATAGTCAAAGTTTTGTAGAAATGAAATTCAGTACAGGATCCCAATTTGTGAAAGTACAATGCAGCATAGAGTTTCAGAAAGTAAAAGCACAATTCAATGTGAAGTTCTGGTTTGCATAAATGAATTCCACAGAATTCCAGAATGTAGAACAGTAATCAGGAATGATGTACTGATGTTCTATAGTTAACACTGAAAACAATCAGACCAGTAGCTTGGTGTTTAAGGCACTTGCTTTAAAAATTCGGGATCCTGGGTTCAAATCACACTGTAGGCAGCAATTTTTTGGAGCTTAGGTTTGTTAATACAAATACAACATCATTTACATTCCATGGATCAGGTTCCATGTTAAACTGTAAGTCCAGCCACAACAAAGACAGAATGTGTTACAAATCAAGACTGTCACCCAGTCATTAGACCATTCAAATTTTGCTTATCTGAAAACAGGTTACCTGAGTTGTTCCAACACAAACTACAACTACAATTGTCATACATTACAATACATTCATTTTCCATTGATCCCAATATAAGAGACTGGCTCTGTGGGATGTGGAAAGTTGTCAATTTACAGAAAAACATTTGCATGACAAAGAATACATACACCAGAAGATTTACAGTCATATCATACATGGAACATTAATTATGTCAACTACATTTACACAAACTACTGAAAGTTTATTTCATAGATCCCTTAGAAATAAATTTGACAGAGTAGAAGCAGTTGTCAATTACAAATTCTTTCAATTTTTTCCTGAATTTATTCTTATCATCTGCTAGACATTTAATGTTTGTTGAGGGCTTACTGAAGATATGTATCCCTGAATATCGGACCCCCTTTTGAACAAATGACGACGACTTATAATCCTTGTGAAGATTGTTTTTACTTCTAGTGCCATAGTTGTGTATTTTCCTATTTGTCTCAAACAAAGTATAATTTGTGACTACAAAGGACAATAATGTGCATATACAATCAGCCACCAATGTTAAACTCCAACTTTTTTAACAGCTCTCCACATGAAGTTCTATTGCTAACCCCACACATAATTCTTATTACTCACTTTTGGGCTCTGAGCACTTAGTCTCTATGGGTAGAATTGCCCCAGAATATTATTCCATATGAAATTCAGGAGTGAAAATAAGAAAATTAATTAGCTGCCTCATACGGAAATCACCTATAACTGAAATGGTACGAATTGCAAATGTGGCTGCACCCAATCGTTTTAGTAAATCAGATACATGTACCTTCCAATTTAAATTATAATTAATATGAAAACCTAGGAATTTCACACACTCTACCTCTTGAATGGACTGGCCTGCAAATTTTATGTTTATATCTGGTTTTAATCTGTGTGATGTACTGAATTGAATGTATTGTGTTTTATCAAAGTTTAAAGACAAGCCATTAGCTGTAAAGCATTTGTTAATAAGGTGAAAGACATAATTTGAAATATATTCTGTAGAGAATTCTAGAGTATTTTTAAGTACTATGTTTGTGCCATCTGCAAATTGGATAAATTTTGAGTTTTTAGATGCAACACAGGGTAGATTATTTACATATATTAAAAACAATAGTGGCCCCAATATAGAACCCTGAGGCACTCCACGTCTGATTAATTCCCACTCGGAAAACAGTGGACCACTTAAGGCAGCCTTAAAATTCTTCATTGACACTTTCTATTTTCTATTCGGAAGGTAAGAAATAAGCCATGTATTAACAATACCATCTATACTATAATACTTTAATTTCTGTATCAGAATTTTATGATCTACACGGTCAAATGCCTTAGATAAGTCACAAAAAATTCCCACAGAAATTAATTTATCATTTATTCCTTCTAAAATATCGTCATTGAATGCAAATAAAGCTTGTTCTGTTGAATGACCCTTTTGGAAACCAAATTGTGATTTAGTTAGAATTTTATTATTTTTAAGGCGTTCATGGACTCTATTGTACATTGCTTTATCAAAAACTTTGGAGAAGGCTATTAGCAATGAAATAGGGTGGTAATTTGATACAGAAGACTTATCCCCCTTTTTATGGAGTGGTTTAACTACAGCACACTTAAGCCTTTCTGGAAAGGTTCCCTCAGATAAAGATATATTAAACAGATAACTTAGTATATTGCTTAATTATGCGGAGCACAGTTTAATTAATTTACTGGAAAGCCCATCATAAGAGACTTGATAATTTTTCTGATTTCTTCTGGAGCAGCTAATATTTGGATAAATTTTGAGTTTTTAGATGCAACACAGGGTAGATTATTTACATATATTAAAAACAATAGTGGCCCCAATATAGAACCCTGAGGCCTGTTTGGACAACTTCGTGTCACTGAGCTATTGCCAGTCAATTTATCAGCAACAGATAAAAAATGTTTATTAAATATATCAGTAATTGAAAAATTAGATTCTACTGAATTTTCTCTGATAAAAATGTCATTACTGGTTTGATTATTTTTTACAATGTCCCATATTGTCTTAATTTTATTTTCAGAATTATAAATTTTCTGTTTGTAGTGCATACTTTTAGATTCTTTAATAACCTTTTTCAGTATTTTGCAGTACTGCTTGTAATGTGTGTTAACATTAGCATTATGACTGATCCTAGAGGCAATATATAACTTTCTTTTACAAATGCAGGATGTTTTAATGCACACAGTTACCCACCTTTTTTTTTTTTTGAGAAGGATGTGACTTTTTTAAGGGGAAGCAATTGAATACAATGCTACTAAAAATGTTATATTTTTCATTCATACCTTGTGCACTGTAAACATGTTCCCATTTAGTGGTATTGAGGCACTTTCTAAAACAAGTAACTGATTCATCGTTTATTATATGCTGAAGTTTAAACATATTACTCTTGCAGCTAGTTTGTATTGAAGTGTTGATAGTTAATAACTGGGCATCGTGATATGAAAGTCCATTCATAGTAATTGTATAACTGAATTTTGAGGTATCTAGGAAAACATTATCTATAGCTGAGTGACTATTATTCATTATTCTAGTTTAAAAATTAACTACCTGAGTTAAATTGAATGAACTGACTAATGATTCCAACATGATTTTACAGGGCAAGTTATTTTAAAAAATCTACATTAAAATCACCACATACGACTATGTTAACTACTTTTCTACTTAATAATGTTAGTAAAAGTTTAAATTGGTTCAGAAAAATAGAAATGTTTCCCCGAGGGTGCTCCGTATACAGTTACTACTATGAAAATTTCATTATTGAACTTTAGCCGTGTAGCTGATCAAGACAATACTCGCTAATACTTACATCCTCAAAACTATAACCATTTCTAACATAAAGTGACAACTCCTCCTTTCTCCAAGAATGTTCTACAATAATGAGAAGCTAAATTAAAGTCAGTTACATTTGATATACCTATTTCTGTAGTTATATGGTGTTCAGACAAGCTTAAAACATCAATTCTATTGATAGCATTTAATTAATTTATGTGGACTAGCAATTCATCCACTTTGTTTGATAACCCTCTGATATTCTGATGTAATTAATTAATACTTTTGTACGCTATCTCCTTTGTTTATCACAATTTTTCAAGATTCGACCTTGTAATCACAGCCTAGAATTGGCTCTACGAATTAATGTGCAAGTCCCATTTAATGTTCCTTTGTACTGTTACTCTCAAATATTTCACAGAATAGACCATATCAATAACTGAACTACTTACCTCGTATTTCAGAACAAATCAGATTCTTTTTGTTAGTTACGTACATTGTCTTGCACTTTTTACAATTTAATATAAATTTCCATTCATCGCACCATGCAGAAATAGCATTCAGATCGCTCTGAATTTCTAAGCAATCGGCCGAATTCCTAACTTCCCAATAAATAACCGCAACATCAGCAAACAATCTCCGTCGATCAATTTCAATGATATCTCCCACACCGCCATAGATATCGACATAACACCACCACGAAGCACGTTGGGAGACTTCAGGTTAATGCCACCCACAATCATCAGTGGATTGCGCTAGGTAGTTTTGGCTGTTGAGTGAAACATAGGGATGCATGTCTATTTTTATACCAGGTCCATCAGTTTCAACAACCATAGCAACCACATCCCCAGAGCTACCAACATGCAATCACCATAGTGCATGATTTAAGACTCCAGGCTACCACCACGCACAAACGCCAGAGGTCTGCGCCTGGTAGTTCTGGTTGCAATGCGAAATATAGGGACACACACATCTTTGGTAGAAAGATCGACCAATTCAACCACCATATCTTCCACACCCCCATAGCTACCGACATCTAACCACCATAGTGCGCAATGGGAGAGTAGATGCTACTACCACACACAAAAACCAGTGATCTGCGCTGTTTAGTTGTGGCAGCAAAGTGAAATATATGGACATATGTGCCTTTGGTCAAAATACAAAAATATACTTGATTGACCTCTTTCAACCACCATATCTCCCACACCCCCACAGTTACTGAAATTCGGCCAACATTGTGTACGTTCGGTGAGTGTATGCTACTACCACACCCAAACACCAGAGATCTGCGTTGGACACTTTTGACTAAAAAGTAATACATAGGGACACACATGTCTTTGGTTGAAATGAGAAAGTGCCCCAGATTGACCACTTTCAACCACCATATCTCCAACTCCCCCATAGCTACTGACATCTAACCAACATAGTGCATGATGGGAGACTCGATGCTACTGCCATACACAACCACCAATGGCCTATGCAATGCAGTTGTGGCAGGAAATAAAAGTATAGGGACACACAAGTCTTTGAAAGGAAACTCCATGCTACCACCATATACAAACACCAGAGATCTGTGCTAGGCAGTGGTGGCTGAAAAGTAAAATATAGGGTACCACACTTCTATTTTTATATACGAGGGCAGATTGGAAAGTAACACACAATAATTTTTTGCCAAAATGTTTAATATGTACCACAACCAAACAAATCACAATTTAACTTACATCTTTGACCTACTTTTCTACATAGTCACCAAATTTCTCAACACATTTCTCCCATCGTGGTAGCAGTTTCAATATTCCCCGTTCGTAGAAGTCCGTTTGTTGGGAGTGTAGCCATCTGCGGACTGCTGATCTCACTTCTGCATCTGTTGCAAAATGTTGGCCGGCCAGGAATTTCTTCATGGGACCAAATATATGAAAGTCAGACGGTGCCAGGTCCGGTCTGTATGGTGCATGATGGAGCAACTCCCACCAAAAAGTGGTGAGTTTCTCACGAACAGGAGCAGCAACATGGGGACGTGCATTGTCATGAAGAAGTTTGACAACATTAGCATTAATGTTGCAGCGTTTGTCACAAAGGGCACAACGCAACTTAACCAATGTTTTTATATAGGTTGCAGCATTCACAGTGGTTCCGTGTTCAGCAAAGTCCACCAATAACATGCCAAACATATCCCAGAACACTGTCACAAGCACTTTCTTAGCCAATTGAATCACTTTGAATTTTTTTCGTAATGGGGAACCAGCATGTTTCCACTCGATAGAGGCCTTCTTGGTTTTGGGCGCATAGTGGTATGCCCACAACTTATCACCAGTGACGATTCCTTTCAGAAAGTCATGCCCTTCTGCGGCGTAACACATTAAGTGATCCAAGCTTGTCATAATTCGCTGGCCCTTCTTGTCGTCTGTCCGGTTCTTAGGCACCCAGGAATTTCAACGTGTCATGAACAATGTTGTACACTGCACCATAGGAAATGTTGAACGTCTGCAATAAGGTTTGCAGGTGCATACGCCAGTCCTTCAAGATTGCTGCCTCAATGGCGTGGACATTCTGCAGAGTTGAAACTGTTACCAGCCGCCTGGAGCATGGCGAATCACTAAGGTTCACGCTGCCCTCTTGGAAGAATGCACACCACCTGGAGACATTGCATACACGCCACGCATGTCCCTGTAAATTTCACTTGGTGAATGCCCTTTGGCCCACAAATATCGAACTACACTTCCGATGCTCTTCACACATGGACGACAGTAACATGCGCACCATGTTTGTTTCATAGTTCACACTTCTCTCACTAGAGATGCACATCAAAACAAAATACCTTTTATAGCCTTTTATACCTTTTATACCTTTTTTCAAACTATGTCATCGTGAAATTTTAACATTTCCAGCTGCAATACCAGGGGAGAAAAAAATTATTATGCGTTACTTTCCGATCTAACCTCATATAAAAGATTTTTTTAAATGTTGGTTATAGTTAGAAAAAGGTTTTTAGAGAATGAAAAATTGGAAAAGTTGGCCAGAAAGATTGAAAATTTGAGAAAAACTGAAAGTACATTTTTCTCCACGGTTCATTGGTAAGCACATAACTTGAGACAGGCTAGGCTGATTTGGCATTTTTTTTTTTTTTTTTTTTTTTTTTTTAATGTTCGTAATAGTCTGAATAAAGGTACTAGAGAGAGAGAGAAAAAAAGTTGCACAGAACATTTGAAAATATGGGAAAACTGAAGTAGTTTTTTCTGTGGATCAATTTGCCTAACACTTTTTCAAAAATATTTGTAGTATTCTGAATGAGGTTTTTAGAGAAAAAATAACTGGTAAAGTTGCCAAGAAAACAAAGTACTTATTTCTATGGACCAATTGGCTAATTTTAAATTCAAGAAACACTAAAAGTAGATTTTTCTCCACAGTTCGTTGGTGAGCGCATCACTTGTGAATGGCTAGACCAATTTGGCTAATTATTTTTTTTTTATGTTTGTAGTAGTGTGAAAAAGGTTTTTGGAGAAAGAAAAATTGGTAAAGTTGCCCAGAAAATTTGACTATTCGGGAAAATGGAAAATACATTTTTTCTGTGGAAATATTTGGCTAATTTTTTAAAATGTTCACAATAGTCAAAATAACGTTTCTAGAGAAAGAAAAATTAAAAAAGTTGGCCAAAAAATTTGAGAAAACAAAGTAGATTTTTCTCCACAGTTCACTGGTGAGCACATCAGTTTTGAATGGCTGGACAAATTCGGCTAATTCTTTTTTTTTTTAATGTTGGTAATAGTTCAAATAAGGTTTCTAGAGAAAGAAATATGGAAAGTTGTATTCAGGAAAAAACTGGAAGTACTTTTTCCAAGGACTGATTTGGCTAATTTTTTAAACGTTCGTAATAGTCTGAATACGGTTTTTAGGGAAAGAACTATTGGAAATGCTGCCTGGAAAATTGAAACATTTGGGGAGAACTTAAAGTGCTTTTTTCTATCAGATTTTCGTTCAAATTCAAGACTGTAATTTATTATTCAAACGATGGATATGCATAATTATTTTTGTTTTGTTTTGTTTTATATGCCCCCAGGAAGGAAATAACTCAAATGTTTTCTATTGGAAAAAAAACTGGAAGATCTAAAGAAAAATATGGAAAAATGTATTCCAGCCTAAATTAAAACAGAATTACCTTTGTTTTTATTTTTGTGTTGTTTCACGATCTGTCCAACAAATGTAGTTATTTTAGTTCCATTCCACTGATATTAATTGAGCACATGAGCTTGATGATATCGAACAAGGTATTACCTCAATTATGCACAACAGCACCCAATCATCCGATCCACGATTCAATTTAATCAAGAGTTGAAACACGAGGGACAATACGATTGTTATGCACTGAGAGAATCAGTTTGATCAAATGTTCCTCTGTTGAATCCTCAACATAAATATGCACATTAAAGTTGTGAGTGATGGATTAGAGGGATTTTCTTAATGGAAGCTCCTGGTGGAACTGGAAAAACAATTTTGATTTCATTTATTTTGGGAAAGATTCGCTCACAGAATGAAATTGCACTTGCACTTGCTTCATGCAGCTATGTTGTTGAAAGGTGGTCAAACAGCTCATTCAGAATTCAAGATGCATTTGAATATGCAATTTAATGAAACTTCAACATGCAACCTTTCAAAAAATGTGTAATGGTCATAGTTCTGCAGCACTGCAAATTTATCATTTGGAATGAATGTATGATTGCACATAAAAAGTCTTTTGATCTTCAAAACAATCTAACTGGTTTGGTGGTGAAATGATCGAAATGTAAATAAAACATCTTGAGATTCACTGAAATTTCAATGGAAGAAAATAAGTCATTTGGTTAACATGAAATTCTGACTTAATTTAACTGTGACATAAATCTTGGAACAAAACTGCATGGTTCCAAGTCAATCACATTCCAGGTGTATTACACATTTCCAGTATTTCAGTGGTGTACTGCCGATAGAATTCATTTGGCATGTAAAATTTCCTACTCGCGTACTTCTGAATGTACTCCTCCTTAAACTGAATATCCACGGAGACAATCATTAATAAATACAATGATTATTCTTAAATATGTTATTTTCACATTTTTACTTTGTTTTCTCATTTTCAAGAGTTTTTCACAACTTCATAAAATGATCACGAACAAATTTATTGAAATTTGGACAGGGTCAGCTAATATAACAAAAATAAAGAGGTTTAAACCCACCTCAGAAGTATCACCCTCACTTTCATTTTGAGGTTTTGCAGATGGAGAAGATGGTGAACTAATATCTACAGCTCTAACTGGTTCCAATGGACTGAATCCCAAGTTAGCAGCAAACCTCGGTACTGAGGTGTTCCAGCGTGGTCCAAACAACTGTAATAAACAGTAGTTACGCTACACTTGTTGAAATATTAATGTTTTTAACACCAGTACAGAAAAAAAGATTAATCAAAATTACACTAATACAAGGACTGTTCAAAATATTTGAATACTTCAAAATTATGCATGAATTAATTAATATATTGATAAAGTATCGATAAAAAGCAGCTCTATGCATCAGATTAGTTCAGATCATTTTTGAACTAGAGCAGTATAAGTAAACTAGAAGACCCATGCGAAAATTTCACGAATACAATGAATAGTAAGGTTGGGAGTTTGTAATAGGATGAAAGAAGAACCACCTCATTTGTTTCAGTTGTTTATTTGTTTAGTATTATAGGTACGTAAAAAAAGTAGACACCAGTGAAGCAGTTTATTAATATTTCTGTGATATGTGCTACTGCTATCTAGTGGCTTCGCTGTGAACTGTCTCATACCCGCGACATTCAGTGTCATTACTTTTGCCTTTAAGAGTCATTCTGAAAATGTCGTTCTTATGATATGATGTGACCAAAACAGAGACTTTAATCTTCAAAATTATACCTCACTTAACTATATCAGATAGATATCAAAGAATATAAATGGATCGTCACACAAAAATGTGTTGTAGCAATATTGATAATTTTGCCCTTTAAGGGTCCAATTGCGCAAAATTCCATTCTTAAAATATGATTTGGTCAAAGTGGAGACCTTATTCTCTAAAACAATACCTCACTTCTTGATTTCGGTTAGATATCAAGGGAGATAAATAGCTCGTGGCAAAAAATATACTCATGGAAATAATGGTAATTTTGCCTTTTAAGGGTCAAATCCCGAAAAATTCCTTTCTTAAAATATCATGTGACTAAAACAGAGACCATAATATATAAATGATACCTCATTTATCAATATCGGATATATATCAAGGGAGATAAATGGCTCATGACACAAACGTATTGCAGAAATAGATACTTTTGCCCTTTAAGTGTCATATACCAAAAATTCGTTTCATAATATACATATTCAGCAAAGCAGAGATCTTAATATTTAAAATGATACTTGATTTATCGATTTCGTTTAGGTATCCAGGGAGATAAATGGCTAATGACAGAAAACCCCATTTTAAAAATATTGACATTTTTGCCCTTTAAGGGTAGAATTCCAAAAAAAATCCTTTCTTAGAGTATGATATGACCAAAGTGGAGACCAGAAGCTTTAAAATGACACCTTATTCATAGATTTCGATAAAGTATGAAAGGAAATAATGGCTTGTGACAAAAAAGCAGCTTATAGAAATAATATATACTAGACAACCCGTGCAATAATTTCACATATAAATGGTTGAATGCTTGTAATATAATGAAAAGTAGAATGGCATTTTGTAGCAAATATTTATTTGTTTATTGTTTAGGAACGCATCAACAAAATTACAATGTATCACGAAACAGTTAAGAAAATTTAAGAGTCACTGTATGTACGACAAACTGTCACTGACCTTAACAGAATACAATCAACTTGAACAAAATGTACACAGCAAATCAACATCTCTGTTATATGTGTTGCTGTGCGAAAAAATGTTTACATTGGAATTGTACAGCAAAACAAAAACATTTCCGTAATAGAAAAAAATATCCGAGAAGCGATTTATTGTATAAAAAACAGTTTACTGACATCTCTGTGATATCTGCTCCTGCAATCTATGGACTGAACTGTGTCATACTCAGTACCACCTTGTGTATCAAATTCTGAAAAAAAAAAAAATATATGATTTTACCTAGTTGGAGACCTTAATCTTTAAAACAATATGATATTTATCGATTTCGGTCAAGTATCGAAGGAGATAAATGGCTCGTAATAAAAAATAACCATGCAGTAGAAATAATATTGATACTTACACCCTTTAGGGGTCGAAATCCAAAAAATTCCTTTTATAAAATGATGTGACCAAAACAGACCCCTTGGTCTTTAAAATCATACCTCATTTATCAATTTCGGTTAGGCATCAAGATAGGTAAAAGAAAAAAGTTTTAGAAATGATGAAATTTTTGCCCCTTGAGGGTTGAATTTGGAGATAGTTCTTTCTTGAAATATGATGTGACCAAATCAGATACTTTAATATTTAAAACGATACCTAATTTATCAATTTCGGTTAGGTATCAAAGGAGATAAATAGCTCGTAACAGAAAAATGTATTGTAGAAATATTAATACTTTTGCCCTTTAAGGGTAGAATTTTGAGAAAATTCTTTCTTAAAATATGGTGTAACCAAACCAAAGACCTAATGAAGAACTCAGTTTTTAAAATGACACCTCATTTATCAATTTTGTTCAATTATCAATGGAGATATATGACTTGAGACATAAAAAAACATATTTTAGAAATACTTATATTTTGCCCTTTAAAGGTTCAATTCAGAAAAATATGACCACAGTGTAAACCGTAATTTTTTAGAATGTCTCATTTATCTATTCTGATTAGATATTAATGGAGATAAATGGCTCATGACACAAAAATGCGCTATAGAACCATTGTTACTTTTTCTCTTTAAGGGTTGAGTTCAAAAAAAATAATTCTTTCTTAGTATATGATGTCACCAAAGCTGAGACATTACTCTTCATAATTCTACTTCATTTAACGATTTTGGTTAGATATTCAGGGGGATAAATGGCTCCAGACACAAAAAACACATTTTAGAAATATCGACATTTTAATCCTTTAAGGGTTGAATTACAAAAAATTGTTTTCTTAAAATATAATGTGACCATGGCGAAGGCCTTAATCTTTAATATGATACCTCATTTATCTATATCATTAAGATATGAAGGGAGATACATGACTCATGACCAAAAAATTGCGTTGTAGAACCATTTATACTTTTTCCCTTTGAGGGTTGAATACCAATAAAATTCCTGTCTTAATACATGATGTCATCAAAGCTGAGGCATTACTCTTCATAATCCTACTTCATTTATTGATTTCAGTTACATATCTAAGGAGATAAATGGCTCAAGACACAAAAAATGCATTTTAGAAATACTGACATTGTTGCTCTTTAAGGGTTGAATTCTGAAAAAAATCCTGTCTTAATATATGATGTCACCATAGAGAAGATTTTAATCTTTAAAATTATACTTCATTAAACGATTTCAGACAGGTATCCAGGGACATAAATGGTTCCAGACATAAAAAACACATTTTAGAAATATCGACATTTTTGCCCTTTAAGGGTTGAATTACGAAAAATTCCTTTCTTAAAATATAATTAGTACACATTTCGCTTGTAGTTAACACAGTGATACAGACCGAAGTTATACTGAATGAATTATGTCAGAATCAGGGAACTAATTAAATTAAAAATAAATTAGGAAACCTAAAACCTTTTGCTATTTTACATGATATTGGTTTTACTCCTGGTCCAGATTTCATTCAGCATGATAAATATGGAACTTCTGCCATCTGTAGAAAAATACCATAACTTCAGTAACTCGAAGTTTATGTAAGCAGCTTAAATTATTTATAAAACTAAATTCCTTGTGATTTAATCCGTAAAAAAATTTGTCAGTTGTCTGGTCCTATCTGCATTTCAACATAACCACAGCTTCTACTAATATTACTGTTCAAAATTTATAGATGCTATTACCCAAGTACGAATACATTTATTGTACTGTGATCTAAATTTGATCTACTGGAAATATTTACATATGTCTGATATAGGGGCATCAGTAATAAAAGCAATTAATAATTAATATATTAATTAAAACACAGTACATACCTTTATTTCAGTGTTTTGGCAAACCATTCCTTCCAGTATATTATAACAGTGAATTAAAATATCAACATTGTATATAAAAATCTTGTAAGCCCATCAAAAAAGACATGTTGAATGCAGTTTCTTCGCTAAGTGCAATTTTCATCAAATAACGTTCATTATCTTGAAAATGATGTAATGTAGGTATTTGTTAAATCACTGTAACAACGGTAATGTTGTCCAAAGCGTATAACAAAAATCTAAATTGAATGAATTTTAATTAAGAAAAAGCAGTTAATAATTAATATGTCGAAATCAACAGAATACATATTTTTGTTTCAGTGTTCCGACAGTTAATTTATCCAGGGATGCATAGCTAAATAGAACTGTTATTAAATATTACGCTTAACCTCGAACATATCCATTCGTTGTTTGTTGTGCAGCGGAGGTAGGAAGCGTGGTGTGATGTCATGGCGTGACAGATGACCAAAACTTGCATTTTATAAGTATAGATAACAGTTTCAGTAATGGGATGGATTGATTTCATTGTAACCTTAAATGATTTTTTTATACTCAACTTTAGTGGAAGAATAGACACCCCCCCCCCCCCCCCAATAAACTGACAACACAAATATGAAGGATGAAAACTTGCATTTTATAAGTATAGATAACAGCTTCAGTAATGGGATGGATTGATTTCATTGTAACCTTAAATGATTTTTTTATACCCAACTTTAGTGGAAGAATAGACCCCCCCCCCCAATAAACTGACAATACAAATATGAAGGATGAATATTTAGAAGAAAAATAGTTTATACTAGCATTAGTGCTGAAAGCAACTGTGGTAGAATATCTACATGAAAAAAGAAAAAGCAGATTCCATAATGGAATGAGAGAGCTCTTTTTTTTGCATATGGCTTTTATTGCCAGGAGACCCTTGCAAGTAGAATGAAAAAGCGATAGAAGAGGTAAAGGTGGCTAAAAAGCATGGCAATCATGGAACAAAGAGGAGGAAATTAGAAAGAACTACCAGTAAATTAAAAGGATGTGTAGGGAACTGGTAGCTGAAGTAAAGAAGAAATGCTGGGAAGAATATAAATGTGAGCAGAACTATGACACCCATGATAATAAATGGATGCTTTACTGGTTTATAAGAAGTAAGGGGGAAGAAAGAATATACAAAAAGCTGTTGAATTACTACTGCAGGGATTTTATAACATCAGCAGAAGGAAGAGATGGAAAGATTTCTTTGACAAATTGCTGATTGTGAGAAATAATACAAATGAGAGAGCAGTGATAATGATCAAACTTAGACGGAAAAAGGTATTTCATATTAGAACTGAAAGCAGTAATAAAACAAATGAAGATCCTGAAAGAATTTTGGTTTGATAAAATGTAGCAACAAGATCCTATTGGTTTGCATTTGCTGTACAAGCTGCAAAAACTTATTGTGGTGATGGTGATGGTGGTGGTGGTAGTGGGGGAGGGGGAGGGAGTAATGTGCCAGAGAATTGAGTAGAGGATTGACAATATCAAATTTGAAATTTCAATTGAGCAGATGCTCTGGTGGCAACTTCGCAATACAACAATTTTTTCCCTTTCTTGTACCCACCTACTTTTTATATCTCCAAATTTCTTATTTAATTTCTTTAAGCGATTTTGATAATTTATTCATAATTTCTCTCGGTAACTTATTAAAATCCCCGACACTCTTACATACAAAAGAAAATCTTCCCACACCCTTGTGCCTGAAATTGAGTGCTAGCTTGTGGTCATGGTCATCTTTTCTCTTCTACGCATTACTTTTAATTCTTATACCAATATGTTTCCATGTCTCATCACCAAAATATGATCTGTACACTCCCATGACTCTCTTCACCTGCCTCCTGTCTACCAAGAAATCACTCACATTACAAGCAGAAAAAAATGGTAAAAACAATAAAATGAACCAGAAAATGGTTTTAAATAAACTGAAAACTATTGGACTGGATGAAAAAGTTACTTTCTGGATACAGGAATTTTTAAAAGTCAGAGAACAAAGTAACATAGTAAGAAATTCATTATCAAAAGAGGTGGAAGCAAATATAAGAGTGCCACAGGGTAGTGTATTAGGACCGTTGCTGTTCAATATTCTGATGACTGTGTTGATGGTTTAAGGTCAGAATTTAGGTTGCTCGCAGATGACATAATTATCAAATATATTATTTCTATAAGGTGATTCTTTGTCACAAGCCATTATCTCCCCTCATACTTAACCGAAATCAATGACTGAGGTGTCAATTTAAAGCTTATGGTCTCCACTTTGGTCACATTATATTTTAAGAAAGAAATTTTTCCCTTAAAGGGCAAAAAGTCAATATTTCTAAAATGCTGTTTTTTGTGTTTCAAGTCATTTATCTAACTGGATAATTATCTGAAATTGTTTAATGAAGTATTATTTTACACATTCGGATCTCCTGCTTTGTTGACATAATATATTATAACAGTAAGTTTTCAGAATTTGACCCTTAAAGGGCAAAAGTATCAATATTTTTGCAACGCATTTTTGTGTCACAAGCCATTTATCTCCCTTCATATCTAACTGATATAGATAAATGAGGTATCATTTTAAAGATTAAGGTCTCCGCTGTGGTCACATTTCATTTTAGGAAAGGAATTTTTTGTATATCGATCCTTAAAGGGCAAAAATTAAATATTTCTAAAATTCATTTTCCGTGTCTCGAGCCGTTTATCTCCCTGGATATCTAACCGAAATCGATAAAAGAAGTAGGATTATGAAGAGTAATGTCTCAGCTTTGGTGATATCATACAGTAACAAAGAATTTCTTTGAAATTCAATACTTAAAGGGAAAAAAAGCATCAATGGTTCTACAATGCATTTTTGTGTCACGGGCCATTTATCTTCCTTCATATCTAACCAATATAGATGAATGAGGTATCATACTAAAGACTGAGGTCTCCGCTGTGGTCACATTATATTTTAAGAAAGGAATTTTTTCGTAATTCAACCCTTAAAGGGCATAAATGTCGATATTTAACGCGTTTTTCGTGTCTCGAGCCATTTATCTCCCTGGATAATTACCCAAAATCAATAAATGATTATGAAAACTAATGTCTGTGCTTTGGTGACACCATATATTAAGAAAGAAATTTTTTGATGCAACTAAGGAAAATGGAAGCGGCTTCTAGGCGACATAAAAAAGAAAAGAAAGGGAAATTAACCCACCACATACCAAAGTGGACGGATGCGATGAAAGGGAACACTTATGCTGACAAACAACTACACAATATTTCGGCATCTGCCTTGTTCACAAGTAGAAAAACGGGCCATTAGGCTTGGAACGTGTGCACACAACGAAGTTACCTCGTTATGTACACACGTTCGGAGCCTAATGGCCCGTTTTTCTACTTGTGAACAAGGCAGATGCCGAAATATTGTGTAGTTGTTTGTCAGCATAAGTGTTCCCTCTCATCGCATCCGTCCACTTTGGTATGTGGTGGGTTAATTTCCCTTTCTTTTCTCATTTATATCGAAAGAAATTTTTTGGAATTCAACCATTACAGGGAAAAAGTAACAATGGTTCTTCAACACATTTTTGTGCCACAAGCCACTTATCTCATGAATATATAACCGAAACAGATAAATGAGGTATCATTCTCAAGATTAAGGTCTCCGCTGTGTTCACATAATGTTTTAAGAATAGATTTTTTTCTGAATTTAACCCTCAAAGGGCAAAAATATCGGCATTTCTAAAATGTCTTTATTCTTTTCGAGTCATTTATATCCCTTGACTATTAAACAAAATTGATAAATGAGGTATCATTTTAAAGACTGAGATTTTCGAAAGGTCTTTGGTTCGGTTACACCATATTTTAAGAAAGAATTTTTTCAAATTTCAATACTTAAGGGGCAAAAGTATTAATATTTCTACAATACATTTTTCTGTCACGAGCCATTTATATATCTTGATACCTACTCCAAAACAATAAATGATGTATCGTTTTAAATATTAAAGTATCCACTTTGGTTACATCATATTTTAAGAAAGAACTTTCTCCAAATTCAACCATTAAGAGGCAAAAATATCATCACTTTGAATATCTTTTTTATTTTGCCTCGTTTGATGCCTAACTGAAACCAATAAATGATATATAAGTTTAAAGACCAAGGTGTCCGCTTTGATCACACCATATTTTATAAAAGGAATTTTTTGGAACTCGACCCTTAAAGGGCAAAAGTATCAATATTATTTCTGAAACATGTTTTATTATTATTATTAACCATTTATCTCCTTCAATATCTAACCGAAATCAATAAATGACATATCGCTTTAAAGATTAAGGTCTCCAATTAGGTAAAATCATAAATTCAGAAAGAATTTTTCGAAATTTGAGACAGTTCAGAACCAAGACCATATACTGCAACAGCAGATATCACAGAGATGTTAATAAACTGTTTTTTTATACAATAAGTAGGTTTTCAGATATTTTTTTCTGCTATGGCAACAATTTTGTTTTGCTATACAATTCCAATGTAATCATTGTATTCGCACGACAACACAAATCACGGAGATGTCGATATGCTGTGTGCGTTTTGTTCAAGTTGGTTGTATTCTGTTAAGGTCAGTGATGGTTTGTCATATATACAGTGTGCTATAATTTTCCTAACTGTTTTGTAATATGTTGTTAGTATTTTGATGCATACCTATTACACTAAACAAATAAATATTTGTTACAAAAGTGCACTTCTACTTTTCGTTATATTACAAGGATTCAACCTCAATATTCATCGTATTTTATTCGTGAAATTTTCCCATGTGTCGTCTAGTATACAGTAAGGCCACAACAAAAGAAGATTGAACAGATGCAGGGTGACCGGGATAGAATTTCTAAATGGCTAGGTCCACATGGAATGAAGATAAATGCCAAGAAGAGTCAACTGATAAGGTACATAGATAAAAAACTAAAGGTTGTTTACAATTATAGGATGGGGTCAGAATTCCTTGTTGGAGGCTTGAAGTGTAAATATTTCGGCATTACGTTTGATAATAAACACAACTGGGCAGAACACACGTGACAGGTGGTAGGAAAAGGTTACAAAGTCCTTCATTTACTGGAGAGGGTGATGAGAGGATGTACCAGAGAAGTGGAGGAACTGGGTTACAAAGCTTTGGTCAGACCATTGGTTGAATATGGTGGTGTAGTTTGAAATTCACATTTTGGTTGTCAAATACGGGAGTTGGAAGGAATGCAAAGAAGAACAGCTAAGATTTGTCTGTGGAAATTATTGCAGGATCCAGTCAGTAACTGATATGATATAGGAGCTGGATTGGGAGTCATTGGAAGACAGGAGGAGTGTAAAGAGAGTGCTGGGAACATACAAGGCATATGTTGATGATGTGGCTTGGAAGTATATTGGTTGAAGAATTATAAATAGTGCATCAAAAGGAAAAGCTGGCACTCAATGGTCATGCATAAGGGAGTGTTTTTGTTTTGTGTGTCTGCCGAAATGTCGTGTTTGATCGACAGACTAACTCGGCTAGTTGCCCAAGAAAATTTTATTTATTGACAAAACCGAGAAAATCTCCAGTCTTTTATTGGTTTTTTGGGAAGGGGGGGGGAAGGGAGGGTGTTTGGCAGGGAAGGGTGTCATGGATTGCAACGAATTACTAAATGAAATGATGAATAGTTTACCAAAAATGCTGAAGGAATTTAAAATTAAAATTCATTGATTGCAAAAATATTTGGGGAAGGAATTTAACACTCAAATTATATAAGACTAGTGTAAGCCCGTGGCTTGTTTTATTGCATATTGTCACGGGTCTAGAGTAGTTCCAGTTTTTAGGATGAAAGATTATGTCAGGTTGACTTGATTTGACCAAATATAAACTTGACCTGTGTTTCAGGATGAATAAAAACTATTTAGCTTGAAGAACTCAGAAGCATAATAGAGGTAGGTATTAAACATGAACAGGGAAGATAGCGCAATCGTATAATTGTTTCAAAGGTCATAAACTCAAACTTGCTTAAATACAAACTTGACTTGTATTTGACCCTTAAAGTTCACTCTGCAAAATTTAAAAATGTTTTCTTCGAAAGCATAACTCATAATGTATTCATTGGTCATAGTATCTGTAACAGTCACAGAACTTAATACACATTCTATATTATTAAACAGTTGAGCAACTCTGAAGAAATGAATTGCCAGAACTGTCGATTTGGTAACATATTTGGTCTGATGTCCACTTAAAACAACCTAATAACTCACAAACAGTGAACACGAATAAAGACTAACAACGAAAGCGGTCAGAAAAATGCCTAAAAAGCAAATAAACCATATTGACCAACTTTGGTCAAGCAACAACATTGGTGAATGTTTTAATTAAATTGAGCCGGAATGACAATTGGCATTCGTGGTTACAGCAGAGACCATGAGAACATTTAAGTTTTTTTAATAGTTTTTAAGTTGATTTAATTAGCAAAATGTTAAAGAAAAGCAGATCCACTTTTTTTTGGCCGCAAAATTTATCAAAAATTGTTTAACTATGAAACACTACGAAAAGCAAACTTACTTAATGTATTATGGCTATTAATTTAGCAGTTGTGAATTGAGAACATAACCATGAATTTCTTCTAATGGTATCTCTGGTCGCTGTTATGCGAGCGAAGGTTGACATGTGACAGATTCCCAGCCATAGTTACCGAGGTGAATGAATGAGTGAGCTTATGAAATTATATAGTAGATAAGTGAAAAAGGGTAATTAGATGGCTAAGTGAATTGCCACCAGAGTGTGAGCTCCATCACAGTTAAATTAATAATAATACAAAGAACATATATATATATATATAAAGACAAATGGAATGGCATGGTTTTCCAAACAGATTGATCAGCAGTTGACCCAATTTTTAGTATGAATGAAGCTTGCGATAAAAAAAATGTTAATATGGAAAGGACTTTATAAAAGTCGTTGGACCAGGCACTTTTATGAAATGTTATTTTAAGAATTGTGTATAGCAAACTGGGAGTTGATTAATAATGGATTTGTATATTTTTTGTGTGATGAATTGTGTATACGAGGCGTATTCAAAAGTAAGGTCCGGGGTACAAGATGTCACAGATGATAGGCCTGAATGACGTTTCCCACCTGCAGCGCCATCTACCAACTCCTGGTAAATATGCAGTATTGTTGGCGTGCCGCAGTAGCAGTATATCTATTGTTGAGAGCAGTTCGAAATGGCCGCGACCATCGTAGCTCCCGCCAGTTGTGAAGTGCGCGGTGTGATTAGATTTTTGTTGGCAAAAGGATCGTCAGCTGCGGACATCCATTGCGAATTGCGTGTAGTGTATGGACCAAACATAATGAGTGAGAAACAAGTTCGACACTGGTGTCGAGAATTTCAAAGTGGTCGCACAGATGTGCACGATCAACAGCGGAGTGGCAGGCCCAGTATTCGGACCGACGACATCGTCGAGCAAGTTAACCAAAAACTGCGAAGTGATTGGCGTTTGACGATTAGTGGTCTGGCTATGGAATTCCCAAATGTTGCTAGAACCTCAATTTACAGGATTGTCACTGAAGAGCTTGGATATCGGAAGCTTTGTGCACGGTGGGTGCCAAAACTTCTCACCGTTCAGCACAAAGAGCAACGAATGCATAGCGCACGACAATTTTTGGAGCGCTATAGACAAGATGGAGACAGTTTGTTTTCCCAAATTGTTACGGGAGACGAGACGTGGATAGCGTACACCAACGGAGAATCAAAACAACAATCAACGCAGTGGCGCCATTCCGGTTCACCCAAACCAAAAAAGTGTAAGCAATCGCCGTACACGAATCGCAAAATGAAGGCTTCCGTGTTTTGGGACGAAAAGGGCGTCCTTTTGATCAAATTCATGGACCGTGGGACAACCATTACAGCTGACGTGTACTGTGCAACGCTCACCAAACTGAGACGTGCCATCCAAAATCGACGCCGCGGGAAACTGTCGTCTGGCATCATCCTCCTGCACGACAACGCACGCCCGCATACCGCTTCCAAAACCAAAGAGAAGATTCAAGAGTTTCGTTGGGAAATCCTAGACCACCCTGCTTACAGTCCAGATCTTGCACCAAGCAACTATTTTCTCTTCCTGCATTTGAAACGGTGGCTTGGTGGACAACGATTTCAAACCGATGAAGAACTCAAGACGAGCGTTACCAATTGGTTCAGGTCCCAGGCGGCAGACTTTTATGCCGAGGGGTTAAAGAAACTGGTACAGCGTTACAGAAAGTGTATAGATATGAACGGCGATTATGTGGAAAAGTGAACTAGATATGTAGTTACATACTGACGTTAATAAAAACCTTGTATCCTGAACGATGTTTTTATTATGATCAAACGGACCTTACTTTTGGAATACGCCTCGTATTTGTCAAGTAAATGAACATTATTTTATGGAGAGAAACTGTGTAGATGATGGATAATATTATCAAGGACTGTGTTATGTATGAAACATTAATTAAATAGTTTGTAAGTGTAAGTGTTGAGGTAAGCAATGATGTTTGGAGGATAATTCTCAAATGTCTGGACTGGTTTACGTTGATAAGTTTGTGTGTAAATACCTGTAAACATCTTTTACTTTCATTTCCGTATGTTTCTTGATGATTGTGAATGATTTTGTATTAATTCTGATTGTTTTAATGTGTTCTTTATTGTTGGCTGCATTTTTGCTGTTTGAGAAATCACAATTGGCTTTCTTTGTGTTATTATGGATTTTTCTGTAGTGTTTTTAAACGAACGGCAGAGACGAATTGACAGAGTTTGTTTGTGGTCCGTCAAGTAGTTGTTTGAGAGTTTAGTCGCTGGAATATTTGTATGTTTGTGCTTTAGTGTCTTTGGAGAAGTCAAATGCCTTATGTTATCTTAGAACACATGGAGAAATAAATATAAATTGAAAAGCTATTTGTCAGTGTTGTCTTTTGGTAGAGCTATTTAATTCAGTCAAAAACAGTGGAAACCATTAACCTTTAGGGAACAGTGAAACCCTATGGTGGCCAAGGCAGCAACCTATGGGGGACGAAGTAATTGAAGGAAATCATAGTAAATCGAAGACAGGAAAGATTGTTAAATCACTGAGGAGCCTATCAACTTGATGAAGACTTTCTTAAACTTGGAGAAAACATATGACAGAGTACTAAGAATTAAAGTTGAGAAACCATGGGAAGAAATGTTACCAGTAAACAAACAGAACAAGAATGAATGAATTCTTGCAGTAGCATGCAAATACAAGTGGTGAGGATAGAATGATTCATAAATGAAAATGGATTAAGGCAAGGATGTGTGTTATCACTAGTCTTATTTATGATTATGGAAAAAATGAAGAAGGCAAATAAAGCAACTGGTGACAGAGACATGTAATTAATGTTATTGGCAGATGTTATGGTATGGCCAACAGATAGTAAGGAAATGCAAGAAAAATTGGAATGTTAAATGAGAATCTAGAGATATATGGGATGAAAATCAATGTCAGATGGAGCAGAGAAAAAGATGGGAAGGGTGACAAAAATTGGTGGACAAACCTCAAAACAGTGGACAGCTTCAGTTATACAATGCAAGGGCTGGACAAGATCAGCTGAAGGGTGCAACATGGCAATGCATTCTACCAGGGTACAAGGTAGTTGATATGGAAGAAGTACGTACCAAAGAAATGTAAGAAAATTATACACAAAATGTACTGTGTCCCCATACTGACTGACATATGAAGCTGAAACTTGGTCAGTGACAAGGAGAGAGCAGAGTAAAATTAGAGCCAGGGATAAACTTGAATAAAATTTTCTCAGATAACTAGCCGAGTTAGTCCATCGATCAAACATGACATTTCGGCGGACACAACTCTGCCGCCATCGTCAAGTGACTGCTGCTGGTAGGTTATAAAGCCACTTACATACCACGTGAAGTCCACGCTACGTCATCCTTTTCCAGTTGTCAAATGGCTACTGGCATGAAACGTAGTCATTGGCCAACCAGAAAAAGGATGATGTAGTGTGGACTTTGCATGGTATATACGCAGCTCTATAACCTAGCAGCACCACTCACTTGACAATGGTGGCAGAGATTGTGACTGCTGAAATGATGTGTTTGATCGGTGGACTAACTCTGCTAGTTACCCGAGAAAATTTTATTCATTTACAACGCCGAGAAAACCTCCAGGCCTATATAGTGATAAAGTTCTTGAGAAGCATGATAGGAGACTTATCAAGGATGCTAGAAATGAGATTCAAATCGAAAGGCTCACTGATAGAAGAGAGAAGAATAAGATGGTTTGGACCATGTACAGAGAGTAGAAGAAGAGAGGATGTCAAGGCAAATGATTGACGGGGGTAGGATGAAAAGCCAAAACAGATGGTTGGATTCAGTGAAGAAAAATACATAAACAAGGAGCTTAGACTTACAACCAACCCCTCCCTTGACTTCTTCCTATTTAAGAAGTTCACTCTGAAAATCTAACAACTGACACAGAATAGACTCTTTTTTTGTTATTGTGATCAGAATATATTATTTTTTGTTATTGTTATGGGATGCAATAGTGGTGATTTGCCTATATATTACTTTCACATTACACAGGCACTTTTAATTCTTTGATCTATGAAATCTTACCAACAAAAATAAACTTACAAACCCTCTTATGCACAAACCAAGTGTCATGGTCACATACTAATTCCAATTCATTATGTTATATCCACCCATGTCTCATATGATGAATGTATGCCAAACACACTCCTAATGCATCTGCCATAGTTGATTTATTAGCTAATATGCATGAATGAGAACATTTCAGTGTGCCAAATTGAAAGTCTGATCATTACTATGTAACTTCCATTTGGTATCGTGAAATTTTCTCTTTACATGTTATTTTTACTACTTCTGTCTTCACTTGAGTTACTACGCCACATTCTACAGCAAATGATGGCTTTCTTTTCCATGCTCAATTAAAACATAAAACTATAATATCACCAATTTCAAATGGAAAACGAAAAATTGTAGGAAATACTTACAATATTTCTTGAATCTATCCCAAGAGCAGACAGCAAACATCTGTTTGAAGAGGAGCCTGCCCATTGATAGGCTAATGCATTTGTTGTTTCTATGGTTTTTAAATCATTCCACACCTTATTTGTATCGCCTAAATAACCCATCAATGGCAGTACAAGGCAACTTTCTGTCACATCTGTTGTACTTGTATGAAATAATTTTAGTACAATGCTCTCAAATTTCAGAAGCATCTGAAAAATAATGTTATTCTTACATCATTTGATAACCACAACATAAATGACAAGTAAAATGGACATGTGAATATGATGCAAAATTGTATTGTATTTACAAAGCATTCGAAAAGCATTCCAAAAAGTGTAAAGGCTCATCCGCCTAAAAAGTTAATGCTATTTCTACTCAAAGGTATTACCTATTCCTAATTTTTAAGACAAATAACAAAGTAAATATATATATATATTTATAGCATGATACAATTTTAGGAACATATATTAAAAACAACAAAACAAAATAGATACAAAGTTTGAAAAATATACTTTTTTTTAATCACTGTGGATAGTTTCAGGTTCAACAGAGTTCTTTCTTTTCCCTACTTCTCCTTTGAAGGCAATATCTACCACCAACCAGTGGCACTGCCATGGGAACTAGCTTGACCCATCCTTATGCTAACCTCTTCATGGGCTGCCTGGAACAAGCATTTTTGGAGAATGACACTATCAAACCCCTCATGTGGCTTAGGTTTATAGACGATATTTTCATGATCTTGACACATACGGAAATCACCCTTCTAAATTTCGTTGAATGATCTTAATACCTTTAATAACTCACATGGACCTATTCCCACACACAGGCTCTGTCCCTCTCCAATGGCCACTTCAGTTCCTCGGTCCACACCAAACTCACCAGTACCTCCATTTTGACAGCTGCCATCCGTATCATACCGAACATCCCCTCACCTTACAGTCTTGGGCAGTTATATATGCTCCAACCACAAATCCCTAATGGAGTATTCAAACATCATCTTGCAAGCATTGGTATCCCGCAACTAAATTTCCCAGCTTTGGTTCACAAGCAACTTTTAAAAGCCACATTACAGCCTGCTTAGCCTATTGACCACCCCAAACCCCCAAGAACCAACCATAGTCCAGTCCTGGTTACCCTGGCCTTGAATCCATCAATAGAATCTTTTAGCAGGGATATGATTTCCTGCTAACCTGTCCAGAAATGAGATTCATTCTTCCAAAAATCCTCCCTGGTCCTCGCAGAACTTGTTTCAGCAGGCCTCCAACTTCGGCAAACTACAAGTCCATAAACACAGTCTTCCTGATCACATCAGACAGCTCCAAGGCTTTTTCCCATGTAATAGACCTTACTGTAAGATGTGCAACATACACCATGCCTCCAACCCTGTCGCTGGTGAGAGCTTTCCCATCACATAACACACCACTGTGAAACCTAGTATGTAATATACCAGATAACCTGCAAACACTGTCTGGCTTCCTACATAGGTTTGATTACCAATCACTAGCCAAAAGAATGAATGGCCACCGAAAAACAGTATTCACTCAGAATCCAAAACAGCCAGTAGCTGTCCATGTGTTCTCCCTTGACACCAATAATTTTAAATCTTATTTCACGGTCCATGCTATCAGAGTCCTTCCAAACAGCAGCAGCTCCTCTGAACTCTCAGCTTGGCATCAATACTGGGTACAAGGAAACCGCCTGGTCTCAATACAAGATAATACCCAGTCAATACTTTTCCTTCCCTCTAGCCTCTCCATGTTTCCATGCCCTCTAACTGATGTGCAGAGGCATATATTCTTTGATTTTTTATTTTATTTAGCAATTTCTTTATTTTTGCTTACTAAAATTTATATTGTGAAGATTTTACTGTATTATTCTGCTCTTTTCACAACATTTTACGTTTCTCATGTTCTAGCTCCAATTCACCATTCCCCTCTCCGTCTTCTGTTTGAATTTACCCCCATCACGTTCCTGACTAACATACACTCTGTGAGACAGTCACCTACAACACCCACCCTCACTAATGTTCTGCTGTTGACAAAGGGGCAAAACCCGTCCACCCCCCCCCCCCTCCCTCCACCAAAGCCAATGGTCAAATCCATCATACTTTAGACTATGTAGAATGGAAGGGTTTGCTTGAGCTTTGTCAAACGTTTATAACGTAAACTCTTCTCAGGCTTCCAGGTGCGTAAAAACATTTCTTGTGTGTTCAACATATCATTGCACAATGCACAACTGCGTTTGAACATTTTAGAGCAAATATCGAAGATAATATGTATATGACACTGTCCTCTGGCAAGCAGCAAGTATCCTGATTCGATGAAAATTGCATTTCAAAGTGTGGTGCAATGTCTTATCTTTAATACATTTGCAAGAATATTATCTATACCAGCTCCTTTTCACTTTAAGTTTCCTTCATAATAGATCCTGGCGATATTTCAATATTTTTTATTTCTAATTTTATGAGAAAGCCCACCAATTTCCACCCTATCATAAACCATAATGGTTTCATTAAACCAGTTCCCTAATGTCTCGGCCTTTCTCAAATCCTCGGTAACTTCTTTCTTTTCCTTATCTATAATTATCTGAATATAATCCCTTCCACCCTTCAGTTTTCAAATACAGCCATAGACATTCATAGATGCATCGTTCAGTAGTTTCCCTGTACCCATAATCTATACTAATATTATAAATGCAAAAGTAACTCTGTGTCTGTCTGTTACATTTCTTGGGCTAAATGGCTAATCCTAACATGATGATATTTGATAAGGACATGTGATTTGGCATTTAGATGGGCATAGGATACTTTTTCTGTATAAATAGTACATATTGTCATGTAATTTTGAAAAATTACCCCTACGGTGATAGACAGACGCTTAGAATGTGTAAGATTCTGTAGTACCTTACAATATAGCGAGATGGTAGCTCAGTGGTTAATGTGCATGCTTACTAATGTTTGGGCTGTGGTCTTCAGTTCAAATCACGATGGAAGCACAGATTTTAAGAATTGTTTTTGATCGTATGAGCCACGCCTGGATGGTCAGCTTTTTGGATTCCATGTTACACTGTAGATACCACAAATTTAGGGGAGCAATGCTTGTCAAATCGTACGCAATCTAACAATGCAGTAGGTATTCACTTTTTTACACTATACTAGCTGGTACCCACGACTTCGTTCGTGATTGTAAAGAATTCATATTGACAGCTATAGACATCTAACCACCCTAGTGCACGATGGGAGACTCGATACTATTACCACACACAAGTACCAGTCTTCTGCGCTATGTAGTTCCGGCAGCAAGGTAAAATTTACGGATACACACAAGTCTTTGGATGAAACACGAAAATATTCATGATCCACCAATTTCAAACACCATATCTCACACACTCACACAGTTACCGAATTTCGGCCAACGTTGTGATCGATGGGAGACTCTGTGTTACTACCACACACAAACGCCAGAGATCTGCGATTGATAGTTTTCACTTAAAAGTGATACACCATGACACATGCGTCTTTGGCAGAAATATGAAACTGCCGCAGGTCAACCATATTCATCCCCCATATATTCCGCACCCCCATAGCTACAGACATCGAACAACCATAGTGCACGACAACAGACACGATTCTACTACCACACATAAACACCAATGCTCTATGCTATGTAGTCGTGGCAGAAAAGTGAAATCTGCGGAGACACATGCCTTTCGTCGAAATACGAAAATATCCTTGGTCGGCCACTTACAACCACCATATCTACCACAGTACCACAGTTTCTGAAATTCGGCCGCTGTTGTGATCGAAAGGTGACTCTGTGCTACTACTTCACACAAACGCCAGTTATCTGTGATCTGTAGTTTTCGCTGAAAAGTGATACACCATGACACTTTTGTCTTTGGCCGAAGTATGAAATTGCCACAGGTCGATCACTTTCAACCCCCATTTCTCCCACACCCCCATAGCTACCGACATCTAACAACCATAGTGCACTACATGAGATACGATTCTACTACCAAACACAAACACCAATGCTCTATGCTATGTAGTTGTGGCAGAAAAGTGACATATGCGGAGACAGTCGAAATACGAAAATATACTTGGTCAGCCACTAACAACCACCATATCTACCACAGTACCACAGTTTCTGAAATTCGGCCGCTGTTGTGATCGCAAGGTGACTCTGTGCTACTACTACACACAAACGCCAGTTATCTGTGATCTGTAGTTTTCGCTGAAAAGTGATACACCATGACACTTTTGTCTTTGGCAGAAGTATGAAATTGCCACAGGTCGACCACTTTCAACCCTCATTTCTCCCACACCCCCATAGCTACCAACATCTAACAACCATAGTGCACGACAGGAAAGACGATTCTACTACCACACACAAACACCAAACGTCTATGTTATGTAGTTGTGGCAGGAAAGAGAAGTATACGGAGATACGAATTTTTGGTCGAAATATGAAAACGCCCTGCACTGACCAACTTTAATCATTATATCTCCCACATCCCCACAGCTATCGGCATTCGGCCAACGTTGTGCACGACAGGAAACTCCATGCTACTTCCACCCACAAACATCAGTGATCTGTGCTAGGTAGTGGTGGCTGAAAAGTGAAATATAGGAAAAAACACGTCTATTTTTATATATATATATAAGATTGACCACTCATTTGTAGTTTCTCTCACAGTCTGTGCACTAATCTATACTAATATTATAAATGTGAAAGTAACTCTGTCTCTCTGTCTGTCTGTCACATTTCTTGGGCTAAACGGCTAATCCTATTGTGATGAAATTTGACAAGGAGATGCGATTTGGAATTAAGATGGACATAAGATATGTTTTCTGTATAAATAGTACATATTGTCATGTAATTTTGAAAAATTAACCAATCGGCAGAAGACAGACGCTTAGGATGTGTAAGATTCTGTAGTACCTTACCATAGTATATGTGTGATCTGCACTACTAATATTAAAAATGCGGAAGTAAGTCTCCGTCCTTTTTCTACGTTTTCATGAGTGAATCGCTCTAGCGATATTGATGGAATTTGTCAAGGAAATACTTTGTGTCTGTAAGAAAGACATAGGACTTTTTTTTTTTTTTTAATGAATTACAGTTGTAGTCATGAAATTTTGGGAACTTATCAAATGGTGACAGAGTGCAGATGTATCTGTTAATCTGTAATGTTATGTCGGTTGCTCAAGCTGTGCTTCTCATGCAGTTAGTGTAAGATTTGTTAATAAATTTCGTTTAGAGACAAAACGCGTTAATTAATACAGATGTCAATTTTCTCTGCACTGTAGTATTACTTTGTGTCTGCCTAGAAATTTCTGGCACCAGTTTATTTTGTCTTCTTCTTCTTTTTACATGTCTTGCAGGTGTAAACCTGGCCTAAGGTGTAGCTCTAGAAGAGCACAAGCAGCTAAAGTTATTAGAACCCAAGAATCAGATGCTCATGCTGAAGAAAGAAGAAAAGACCATGCTCAAATAAAGCTGCCCTTAGTTAATGACTCTAATGACTTTGTCCAGGGCTATATTAAATAAGATTGGCGAGAGACCATCACCCTGTCTAACGCTAGTTTTTATCTCGAATTCTCTGTAGAGTTCTCCAATGAATTTTACTTTGTTTGAGGTGTTGGTGAGTGATTGATTAATTCACTTGATTTATTGTCCAGACCATATTCCCTTAGGATGTTGAGTAGGCTTTTCCTGTCGATGGAGTCATACGCCTTCTTGAAGTCTACAAAGGTGCATATGGTTTTCTTGTGCCTGACTGATCTGTATTTTAGGATGGGTTTTTTATGTTAAAGATTTGCTCTGCACATCATCTGTTAGGTCTGAAGTCTGCTTGGTATTTGCCAATTTCGTGTTCGATTTGTTCTTGTACTCTTTTGCGGAGACAGGCAGAGAGAATTTTGTAGGGGACTGATAGTAGAGATATTCCTCTGTAGTTGTTCACATTGGTGCCGTCACCTTTTCTGTGAAGGGTAAGTATGAGAGTGCACTTCCAGTATTTATTATTATTATACATGATGTAAACATTTCTTCCCTCATTTGTTTTATCTCCTTGAACTGTTCTCACTTTGATGCCATTGTACTTGTGCCTTCCTTTCACATACTGAATCTTTCCGTAAAATATCTTTCTTTTATTAAACAAGAGCCTTCTAATATTTGTAATTATAACCACCCTCATTTGGTTCCACTAGTTAATTGATTCAGTATCCCTTAGAACTGTTTCATAATTGTTTATTCCTTTCGTTACTTGAGATCGCACAAGGAGGATGTTTCAGACTTTATCAGAAAGATATCCAACATGTTTGGTCCCCTGTGCTCTTCTCTACCACTTGGGCAAAGCCTCCTTCCCTTACTAAAGCATTTGCAAAACCCTGTTCCCTTGTTCCTTAACTTCCAGTTAAAACCTGGTAAATTTAAATCCACACGAATAATGCCCATTTTACATTAACCTGTGAACTCTAATACAAATTTACCTTCTAACCAAGAGCTTCATCTAGAACATTGATTCTTCCATTCCAATTTTTTAAACACATCATACATCTACCACAATTAACTGATGGATATTATCTATAAATACCAGTGAACTGTAGTAGCCTTTGCTAACCAATGTGAATGCACTTACACCAAATGCTCTTTTATCTGTACAGTACACACTGTAGCAGTTGGAGAAAACATGTCTCAAACTCCTTCCTTCAATCAAGAATCCACCCCTATAACTGTTTGGGGTTTGCAATTATCTACTAAATTATCAGACTATTACTTTGTTTATTATCATTGTGCAGTTCACCAGTAACAGTCTTATGACTCACTCTGTGAAACTGTCTGCATTATTCTTTACCTAATTGTGGTGACACACCCTTTTATTGATTAAAATTCTTCACGGGTATTCTGCCGGATAAGTTCTGCCATACACAATGATTCAAAAGCTACCTCTACTGTCTTCATCAGATGAAATGGTAGGTTGAAGTTGCTACTGCAACAAAATGTCACCAACTGTGAATGCATAGCAATTCTGGCTTTTATAAATAACCAGTGGCCAGCAGTTGCATATGAGGCCCGCTGTAGAAGCTGCTCTCCCATTTCCCACCATGTCGACCAGGCTTCATTTATGAGTTTCCCATCATACATCTGTATTCAGTATCCCTTTGGTCATCTATTTTTATCCCCTCACCTGCCTCTAACCTAAAAAAATACATAGACCTAAGCCTATTGTAACTGAAAGTGGGCTTCCCTGTAGCCTTAGGAAACAATTCAGAAGTTCGTCCTTCTTCCTACTATTTAGATGTAGGCCCTACCCAGTAAAATCTCAACTATCAATGGTATCTATAGGTAAAACTCCCAAGAACACTCACAACTGTGGCCAGTTCATGGAGACTCAAGAATTGTATGGGCTCTACCTTGGTATACTGTGTCTGTTTCACCACTTTCCTGAAGTCATTCTCTATACTGCACTCTACATTTTTATCAACTATTCCCCACACTCCCAGCTATTAGTGATCCATCTTCCTGCGTAAAACCCTTGCAAAGTAAGCCTACAGCCTCTCTCACCTACCCTAACATTGCACTAGATTTGAAAAAACTTTTGAGCTGGCGGTCTAGGCCTATCTGACAATGCAGAAGAACCTCTACGCATTTCCCATTACTATTACCTAGCAACAGAACCTTTTTCTTCCTATTTTTTTCTTCCATGCCTTTGTTCCAATAGGCCTGTTGTGTATTACCTATTTCTACATTTACATCGGGCTCTCTCCCTCCTGAATATGCTAACAGATAAAACCTTCACAATTTCTGAAGTGTCAGCAATGTCAGTGGTTCAGACCATTTCCCCTATGACCTGTTGCCAGTAGTGTCCGACCAAAGGTCATTTTTTGGCCGAAGCCGAAGCCGAGTGTTCGGCTCTTGGGATAACCTTCAGCCGAAGCCGAAGCCAAAGGTTCAAAAATAATTATATATCTTCGAACACTAACATGAAGTATATATGAAATGGAAAAAATGAACTGTTATTTTGTTTTATATGTGGTATTTTTATATAAATTGCACCTTTACAATAATTATAAACCAAGTTTTTAATATTTATTTATTAGAATAAAATAAAACAATAAAATAGTACCAAACCAGGTTCTGAGCAATGCAATTTAGCAAAAATAAATGCAGTTATTTTTATTTAGCAATAATAAAAAGAAACTATAAAATTTAACAGTAACAGAATCAATACCAATATTTTTAAAGTAGTTTCACGTATAAAGATTAATTAAAAATGTACTAAATATAACCAAAACAAAAGGTACATCGGCACTAATATAATAAGATTTAATCGCTCCAAATGACCCATTTTATTTGTTATTGACGTAGAAATGACAAAATATCAGTCTTCGTATTTACAATTTCGTCGCTAGTCAAATACTTAATTTTAACCCGTGGATCAATTAGAGCCGCAATCAACAACCGTAAGGTTTTTCTTGCGAAAGCAGATCTCCTGTTAACAGACCCACACAAGCGGCTTTTGAGCAGTATAATATGATCAGCCTTCATCCTTCTGAGCAAGTTTTGTGTTTAAGATGTCAATGATTGATATAATTAAAGATACTGTTGATAAATCACTAGAAATATTAGTTGTTGCTTCCTAAATACACTTCAGCACAGTTATAAAATTGTTCATTTGTATCCATTCTTCTGCAGTTGGAATTTCTATTCCACCACGTTCTAACATATACAGATTTACTGCATTTTTCTGTTCTATTAATTAAAACATCGAGTGGGTTGTTCACTCTTCTTACGTTTTACAACACTTTTGCACTATTTCTATTATAGCAATATCTTTAAAAATTACTTTGTGAATCATGAGCTGTAGAGTGCGAGCAACACAACCAATAAAAACGAAGTTTCTATAGCGGATGGTTGCATTCATATTTGAAGTATTATTACATATACCCGTATGGATATTTTCTTTTGAATTGTATTTGGTAACAGTTTCAGTGATTTTTTGTGCAATATATTGCCTTGTAAGATCTTCCAAAACACTAACAGCCAATTTAATTTTTTATTTTTTATTTTGGAACCTTTGGAAATGCCATGTGCCGTGACACTCGAAAACGTGTTTGCTTGATCACTTCATATCTTCGTGGTAAAACTGATCCATTCAGCCTTTTTCTAAAATCAATTCAACTTCGCTGTTTACTTTTTCGTACGTAGCTGGCATTAAAGACTTTCTAAAATATTTCTCTCGCTAGGGTCGAGTTTGAGGATCAGTAAAATTAAGTCTGTGAAGTCCTTCTCCTTCAACGAGGTTGTAAGGAAACATGTTAACAATGACAGGGTCCATACGTAATACATTAATCCACAAAGAAATCGGATGATTATCGGGCCAAGGTGGCGCTACTTTTTTTCTACGATATCGCGTAAAGTAGACTGTTAAACCTCTTTTGTAAAATCTTTGGGCGCATACAAGATCTCTGATTTTTTTTAAAAAAATTAATCAAGCTCTCGTATTTAACACTGGTTTCACAATATACTTCCCACTGATTTTTATGATGTTTTTCAAATGGTTCTTTATCTTTGCTATCGTCTGTTGGCGCGCTACGTTGACGGTATTCGTAAAAGTTGGTTCATTTTCAGGGGCTGGATGTAAAACTTCGGCTTCGGCCAAACATTCGGCTGAATTTGGCCGAAGCCGAATGTGTGGCCGAAGGTGGCCGAAGCCGAACATTCGGTCGGACCCTAGTTGCCAGTTCGGAAGCATTCTTATCACCCTCCAACCTCACCACATTTCCTTTCTGCCTCTATAGTTTGAACCTGAAGGGCCATAATCACCCATCTCCTTACCTTTTCTTCCTGCTCCAAAAATTTCCTATACCTAAAACAAAATGGAGCCTCATTTAATTCCTATTTTCACTCTACATAACGTTTACCCTGGTGAAACCACATCTTACACTCACGTAATCTAAACTGTTTACCACAAACCTATGACAGATGCCACATTTACCAGACATAACTTCTAGTACCTCCTAAATGAATCTCAAGGATTAAAAATGATACTCTTACGTTTTAAATTTTACTGATACAGTAGTCGAATAAAACATTTTACAATGCACTTAACTGAATTAAAAAAAAAAAATGCGTAAGAACATAAAAAATTAAATAAATATAACTTACAATTTTGAATTTTTATATTAAACCTATTAAAGAATGCTATAGAAGTAAGGTCAATTGTGACAACAAAGATAAACAGTTGCAGCACCGGAAATGTATACATTTGTGGGACAAACGACCAGCTTTGTAGGTTGGGCACTCAGCGAATTCACATAATTTATGGCATATGTCAGCTAGAATGACAGCATCAAGACATGCCAGGATTGGGCAGCTGTGATCCCGTCCTAGGGAAATATAGACGGGAGGGGCAAAAAAAAATCCTGGGACGACAGACGAAAAGGGGTCAACCTGGGCAGCCAAGGAGCAGTAGCGAACGAAACTAGGGATGGCTGGGCCTCAAGGGGTGAGTGGCAGCAGAGATGGCCGGCGGCAGTGATGGTAGCAGTCTTCGCCGACAGCACAACACAGCACAGCATCCACATAGATACAGGTAGGAATGATCTTGCTTAGGCACCACTAGCTATTTTGGAAGGATACAGCCTAATGGAAAGTATAGAAGGAATTATTAGTCACAAGAATAACTGACCTGGCTACTGTTACTATTAATCCGTGATTCACTAAAAGTGTGTGGCGGAGGGAGCATTGCACCTATCCAGAAAGCTAATGGTTTGGAAGGGATATACAGGATATGGCAGAAGGCGCCCATTGGCTATTGTGAGGAACCATCCCAGCATTCGTCCGGAGCAATCTGGGGAAACCACGGAAAACCCAGATCAGGATGGCCGGAGTACTTTATTGAAAGCTACTCCTGCCAGTTTTTATGTTTAATCGCCTGGTAAATCCTTTCTATTCCACTCCATAATCGCTTGTGGAAAAATGAGTACAGAAATGAAATGGTTCTGGCCTGATTTCTCTTATCTTATTTTCGTGGTCATTCCGAGATATGAATGTTGCTGCTAGAAATATTTGTTTCCTGTCTTTCCGAAATACGTCAGTCGCGAATTTTTCAATTAGCTTCTGTCGAGAGCAACGCCTTCGGTGCTCCAGGTCTTCCCAACCTAACTCCTTCAACATCGCACTTACGCTTTCCCTCCAACTATCACAAACCAGGCAGCTCTTCTTTGGACTATCTCTAATGCCTCCATTAATCCCTTCTGATGGGGACCCCATACAGAGCAACAATGTTCTGAGTGAGGCCCCACTAGTAACTTGTATGCAATCGATTTAACTTCCGGAGTGCATTGTTATAAATTATGACCTAGAAATCGAAGCATACGATTTGCCTTCCCAATTACCCATAGATATTTATTGGAATCTAGCTTTATAAGGACTGTACCATTAATTGTATATTCAGAGCTAAATGGTATCACCTTATTACTTCCACGTATGACTTGGCACTTTTTAGCGTTTAACTCCAACTGCCAATCTTTACACCACACAATTATTTTCATAATATTGTCTGCAACAAAGCGCAGTCGTCCTGGGTTGTGATTTTACGATAAATAATAGCATCATTGGCAAATAATCTTTTCATCCCCCTTATTATGTCACACAAATTATTAATATATATGAGAAAAACAGGAGCCCTATCACACTTTCCTGGGGAACCCCGGACCTCACCTCGGTAAATGAACTCTCACTGTCGAGAACTACACACTGTGTTCTGCCCTTCAGAAAGTCTGCAACCCAGTCGCATATTTGTCTAGATATGCTGTAAGTAACCTAGTGTGAGGCACAGTGTCGAAAGCTTTTTTAA
>JARYHS010013630.1:59582763-59612768 GCA_031002005.1 Vandiemenella viatica
TTTCCTTTTTTTATGGCTTTACGCCTCGTCGACGTCAAGGTCATTAGAGGCGAGATGGGACTGGGGACAAGGAATGGGAAGGAATTCGACCATGGCCTTTTGGAGGAAGCATCCTGGTATTCGCTTGGAATGATTTTGGGAAATCATGGAAAACCCAAATCTGGATGCCCGGACGGGGATTCGAACCGGCGAACACGTCAAACCGGGAATGTGGAGAAGAAGAACACAACTACTAGATCTCCGAAAACTTCCAAAAACTACTCGAACTGGCGTATCACTACATCACTGAAAATAGAATACATTAAAATACTAGTGTAAGCCCGTGATCGGTGTTCCAGTTTTCATAGTCAAGGTTATGACAGGTTGACTGATCTGACCAAACACGAACTTGAGACCGAGCGTGGTGGGTGAGTGGTTAACGCTATGGCCTCGCATTCGCCGGTTCGAATCCCCGTCTGGGCATCCAGATTTGGGTTTTCCATGGTTTCCCAAAATCATTCTAGGAGAATACCGGGATGCTTCCTCCAAAAGGCCATGGCCGAATTCCTTCCCGTTCCTTGTCCCCTGTCTCATCCCGCCTCCAATGACCTCAACGTCGACGAGGCGTAAAGCCTTAAGTAAAAAGAAAAACTTGATCTGTGTTTCACCCTTAGGGTGAATAAAATCTCTGAGCTTGAAGAACTCGGAAATATTAATAGACGAATTAAACACGACAGGGACGATAGCGTTATCATTTAATTGTTTCAAAGGCAGTAGACTCGAACTTGCTGAAATACAAATTTGACTTGTATTTAACCCTAAAATTTCATTCTGCAAAATTAGAAGATTACCTGTTTGCTTCGAAAGCATCACGTTGTTTTTTTTTTTTTTTTCGAAGCTGGGAAAACATTCATAATGTAACCTTTGTTCATAGTTTCTGTAACAGCCGGAGAAATTATACAATTCCAGATTATTAAATACTTTAACAAATCCGAAGAAATGAATTGTCAGAATCCTCGATTCGGTAAAATGTTTGGTCTTATATCCACTTTAAATAACTTAATAACTCACGTACAGCGAACGTGAACAAAGACCACTAACGAAATTGCCACCTGAAATATGTAAAAAGCAAATAAACCGTAATGTATAAACTTTGATCAAGCAACAACATTAGTGAAAGCTTTAATTAAATTGATATTTTGCCTAGGCTGGAACGACATTTGGCATTTGTGGTTGTAGCAGAGACCATGAGGAATTTAAGTTTCTTAAATGTTACTTTCATTAGTGACATGTTACTGAAAAGTACTCTTAGTTCGACGTTTTTCCAACCGAAATGTTTAACCACATTTTTTAAAGAATAAAATGCTACAAAAAGCAAACTTTATGACTGTACTATGGCAATTAATTTCATAGCAGTTGCGTATGTATTAAATTGTGCACATAATCTCCAATTCCTAATATTTCTGATCGCTGTTATTTCGCGGCAAAAATATAATTGTTGAATTGCAATTAATAAATAAAAAGCCGTTTGTTGTGATTTAAATTGGTGAAATAAAGTAAGTGCTGTATTTTCAAAAAAACAGAATAGGTGAAAATATTTTGTTTATGTGTTGTAAATACTAAATGCTGTAAATGAAGGCAAAAATCAAGTGAAGTCATGAGTTTCACATCGCCTGTACAAAGTCATATCCTTGATGATTTAAATCTACACAAAAAGGTAAACTCATTTAATAGCTAACACGTGTATAAACTTTGGTTATAAAATTTAGCCTAGGCCGGAATGACAGTTGGCATTCTCTGTTTGATTTTATTTCTTAAAGTTGACAGGTTTTTGATAAGACAGATATATTTCTAATTAAGCCCGATATATTTCTAACTAAGACCGATGAAAACCTTGTGGGGTGTCAAGTAACTGAAGGAATAAGTGATCATGACGCAGTTCTGATGGATATTAGAGGACTCAGTAAACCAGCAGCCAAAATTGAAGGGGGAAATAGGGAAAAAGGCACAGGTTTCAAATTTGAAGAGATATTTCAGAAAAACAACTCAGCAAATGGAAGGAAGGCACAAGTACAGTAGAGTCAAGCTGGGAAGAACTCAAGGAGATAATAACAATGGGGAAGACAAATTTATTCCAAGGCAGAAAATAAAGAGCAGTAGAGAATCTACGTACTATAACAGGGAAGTGAGGAGGTTAAAAAGGTTGGTAAGAAGAGAACATAACAGAGTTAAGAGACAGCAGGGTAGTAGGGAATATTTAAAACAACTAAACAAGGACTTAATAACAGCAAAGAAACTGGCTAAAGATGGGTTTATGAAGAGTATTGTTAGTGCAGGAGGACCATTGACTGATGCATCTAGAAATTTCTATGGCTACATCAGGAAACTGAGGGGAAGGGAGGGTGTAGAGACACTTGTAGATAAGGATGGAGAAGAATTTACTGACAATTTGAAAAAGGGAGAGATTTTAAGTAACTGGTTCAGTGAAAGCATTAGGGACAATGAATCAGAAACGGGAGGGTCTAATTCGGAGAACGAGCTTAACAACACAATTAGAAATGAAGATAATAAAAAATTTGAAATTCATCCTGAGGAAATCATGAAGGAAATAAGAAAGCTGAAAAAACATAAAGAAGCTGGTGTAGATAATATTACTACAGATATCTTAAAGACAGCCGGATGTAACATTGTACCTTATCTGGAAATATTATTTAAATTGAGTCTGGATACTTGCTGCTCACCACAGGACTGGAAAAGTGCAATAGTAGTACCGGTACATAAAGGAGGGGTGAGAAATAGAGTTGAGAATTACAGGCCAACCAGTTTGCCATCAGTGGTAGGTAAATTAATGGAAATATTGATATGCAACCACATCAGAAATATATGTGAGGAACGTAAGTGGATTTCAAGCAGGCAACATGGGTTCAGGCATGTATATTCATGCGAATCTCAGTTGGTGGGATATATGCAGGATATTTCAGATGAAATGGACAAGGGAGGCTAGATCTGTCAAAGGCGTTTAACATAGTGAGTCATAAAATGGTGGTAAATAAGGTAAAAACTATTGGAGTAGATGAGAAAGTGATTTGCTGCGTAGAAGAATTTTTAAAAGGTAGAAAACAGAAAGTTAGGGTAAGAAATGTAGTATCAAAAGAAGTGGAAGTAAAAATGGGAGTGCCACAGCGTAGTGTATTATTCTAATGATAATTGTGTTGATTGTTTACTATATGAAATTAGATTGTTTGCAGATGACATAATGCTATATAAAAGAATCAAAACGATAGAGGATTTTAAAGAGTTGCAGGATGATCTGGACAGGATATCTAGTTGGGTTGGTAAACATGGGATGAAGATACATGCAAAGAAGAGTCAGCTTATTAGATAAACAAACAAAAAACAAAAGGTTAATTATGAATATAAGGTGGGGAAAGAATTGCTTGCTGAAGACTTTTAATGTGTACATCTTGGCATTACATTTGATGACAAGCTTAACTGGGCGGGACACATTGGACAGGTGGTAGGAAAAACGTTTCAAAGTTCTGCACTTGTTGGAGAGAGTGATGAGGGGATGCACGAGAGAAGTAAAGGAACTGGGTTACAAAACTTTGGTCAGACCATTGCTCGAATATGGTAGTGTAGTATGGAACCCACATTTTGAGTATTAAATATAGGAATTGGAGAAGGTGCAAAGAAGGGCTGCTAGATTTGTTTCTGGAAATTATCGCAGAATGCAATCAGTGACAGATATGATAAAGGAGATGGAATGGGATTCATTGCAAGACAGGAGGAGGATGAGGAGGGTAGTGGGAGTGTACAGGGCGTATACTGGCGATGATGCATGGAAAAATATTGGTGTAGGTATGAAAAGTAGTGCATGGAAGGGAAAAGATGACCATGACCACAAGCTGGCACTCGATGTCAGGCACAAGGGTGTGGGAAGATTCTCTTTTTTAGGTAAGGGTGTCAGGCATTGGAATAAGTTACCAAGAGAAAAGATGAATAATTTACCGAAAACGTTGAAAGAATTTAAAGATAATATTTTTGGAGGACAAATGTAGGTGGCTGCCGGATAGGGGGAAGATGGGGGTGTAGGAAAATTGCCACCGGAGCTGTGCTGCATTGCAATTAAACTAAATTAAATAAATTAAATTAAGTAAGTAGTTTCACGTTTTTTCAGCTGTAAAGTATTTCTATATTATTTTTTAGAAATGAAATGCTACAAAAATCAATTTTAATGAATGTAATCTGGCAATTAATTACATAGCATTTACTTAGCTATCAAAACTCAGGGAAGTAGGGAAAGCGAGGAGACAATGTACCGCTAAAACTGTGAAGCCTACTATAAACTCTGGAGCCGACTGGGCATGCGCGGCGGCCATATTGCTTTTCCCAAAACATAGGGCTTTTAGCCTTGTGTTTGCTGTGCTCAATATTTCATTCACTAATTTTTTTAAGTTTTTTTAATGTCAGATTGTGATTGCATACGGTTGTTCAAACAGATCAAATAGGAAACAACCTCGAATATCATTTCATAAGTTAGTCACATTGTAATTACCGTTGTTGGAGTGTTTAATATGATATTTGCAAGAGTGAGCCTATCATTATAGATTTAGAATGTCTGTTAAAAAAGTTAATGCATACCTCTCAGTAGGATGACGTTATTCTCAAAAATTTGTTGGCGTAGTGTAGACAACAAGCAGATTTTTTTACATTAAGCAAATAACAGGCTAGCCTTTTCTAAACTAGGGTTGAAAGTCTAATTTAAACTTCCGAATTTTGATGTATAGTTACAAGACAAGTTCACTGATGCTGCTGGAGAATTTATGTAGGCCTATCTATTACTAGTACAGTATGTTCCGCATAAGTTTCAGGTCAAGTTTACATCGCGATACAGTGAATTTATTATTGCGCGTGCGTTAGTTTAAATGCAGTTCATACTGAAAGATATATGATGAGAATTTAATTGTGATAATTTATGCTACTTGAACGAGGAATGCCGCTTGATGTAGGCAATGTTACTCGAAATGTAATTCGCAATGATTTTATGTGTTGAGGTGGGCAGCACTATCATAACCGTGGCGATGCTATTTGATGATTGATCCTTATGTAACTCGACGAGAAAAATCGAAAATCAAGAGTAAATTTTTTTTTTGATATCTCTCTTAGTTCTCGAGATATTGACTATCAAATATTGGTGATAGATATAGTTCCTTACGCCTTTGGTGACGTTGTTATTCTGTTCCAGGCCGCGTTTCAACCTAAACACAAACGGTAATAAAAAATAAATAAAACAAACACTCTTCATGTCTAGCGTGTAGTTTATTGTGGCTTTGGCGAAGTTATTTTTTGGTCCCACCTCAGTTTGAAGACAGTATATCTCTAGAACTAAGCGAGATATCGAAAATTTTATTCTTTATTTTCGATTTGTCTCGTCGTATTACATAATAATCCATCATCAAATTTGCGTTTGGGGACATTTTTCTTCTGCATTTCAACCCAAAACACACCAGTTTTGAAACAGTATATCTCGAGAACTAAGAAGGATTTCAAAACAATTTATTCTTCATTTTTTATTTGTCTCGTCCAGTTCCAAAATAATGCATCATCAAATTCCGGTTCCAAGGTTCTCGTAGAATTCCCTTGACATTTGTGTGTATATTTCCCGTGTTTCTTGGGAAATTCAATATGGCGACCTCCCATCCCGAATTCTCTGTACCCGCCTTCACTTCAGCGCGTGGTGCAGGTCCCTTGCATTGTCTCCACTCTTTTCCTTCCTCCGTGATCAAACTGTGCATCTAACCTCTAATTACTAATAACTATGGTCGCTGTTAATATGCGAGTGACGGCTGGCACTTGACGTCACTGTTCTCCAGCCATCGAGTAGCTAAAGATGTGAGCGCTCAGTCTCAGACAACGAATTTTACTAAAGAGGATATAAACTTAGCTATAACTACTTTAGAAAATTGAATTTTTGTTATAATTGAGTGGTTTGTATTAGGTAATGTTGTATAGCAGAAGCATTATAAATACACAATGTAAATACGAAATCAGGTATACGGGTTGGCTCTTATGACCAAGAAACCTAAATCCGAAAAAATAAAATAAAAAATCAGCGTGATATATTAGTGTAGCGCATATCAGATTACCATTTAGCCAGTTCTGTAGGCGAGGCTCAGGTTATCGAACTAATTCAGAAGTGCGTCACTCACTGTTTGTAAATAATGGCGTGATTAGCGTACCTTGGCACCCTTTTGCTCTTGAGATTGGAAATGGCCATAATACTTTAATGAACGTTAGAAGGACACCAGTTTAAGCAATTTTTAATGATTTCTTTATTTATTATAACTAAAATATTTAAGCCAAATTTTACACTCGTATCAGGCAACCTGAAATATTCCGATGGTTCTTACGGTTCTATATTCGATACCATTCCTTTCCATGTTACGTACTGTTATTTCATTCTGTCACTAGAAAAAATAATAAACCAATTTATATACAATAATTTGCGGTTAAGTGTCTTTAAGTAATCAGAGTATTTGTCAACCACTTTAATAGCTCTTTATTTGCTCACTTATTTTTGAGGAGCTTAAAGTAATTTTTTTCCAAATTTACCAAACTTGGACGTGACGTACAGTTATCACACCCGTAAACAGGTACCAAAAATTCGGAAACAACAACCTTTATTATTAAAATATTAGTTTACAAATTTTTTGATTGTTTAATTCTCCCGTAATTGAATTAGAGGAAGCATGGCAGTCACACAGAAACGCAATGACTGAAGATACATACAACTTCAGGCCTCGAAATTCACATACTGTCAGAAATTAGATTCTTACATAGTTAGCGCATCAAGATAGGCCATCAAATGACTGGACTGTTGACATCTCACGTTGAGTAATAGTTAATGCAGCGTCTAGATAAAATAGCAAAATAAAGAGGATGCCTATGGATGTATGAGAGAGCATTATCACCACGCAATGGAGTTTGATAGGGATCGCATTGCTGGATTTCATGAAGAGGATGATAGTAACGTTCATGTAGGGCATACATGTGTCCTAGCTACTCGTTGTTGGAATCAAAATTTATATGAAGGCATCGACACGAGTCGCGAAGGGTGTTGTCACCCAAGACAGACTACACCAAGGGAGGATAGACAAACAGTGCGTCACGCAAGGCAATGGTGTCTACAGCTGCCATTCAGATACAGGTATTGAACCCCGTGTCATCCCACATCGTGTCTCGCCAACTGGCTACTGGTATACCGTTACACATTTCGTCGGCTGTCGTAACACCGCAGCACTGACGAATGCGTTTGGTGTGGTGTCGGACCCAGGAGACATGGCTGTAGGACGAGTGGAATCGCATCATGTTCGGGGGTGATCCGTTGGTCTATTGCTCTGCTTAACCAGGGATGACTATCATGTTCGTGTATCGTAATACTACCAGAGCCTTGTGGAGATCTTCCCACGTCTAGTCTGACTACTATCGGTCCATAATCGAACAAGAGTGGAATCAGATCGGACGTCCATTCCAACTTTCTGCGGGACATGATAGTATGGCTTTATAATTCCCTTCCGCACCCAATCAACGCCTACTGGGAATGCAACAAGCAGCGTGCTAAACTCTGATATCCCCTACATCTGATAATATCATCATTGAAATAAAATCACGTTGCAATTCACTTCTCGAATTGTCATTTCAGTCTCACAACTATTCCTGGATGCTTAACTTTTTTGTCAGTGTGTGAAATATGTCTAGATGAGGACTCCAGAAGAAGCAAGAAATGTTGTGCAGTAGTAGGGAAAGGATGGTCCGCCCTCAGGCAGGTTGAGTCTGCCTGAGAGTGGACCATGCTCCAAAAGGTAGTATAGGAGACCCCTAGCCTGATTCGGCTACCAAGTTAAGCGGGTTGAGACTTGTTTGTCTACTGATTGGCCTTCATAAGATAATACAGGGGGCGCCAATTCGGCTACCTAGTTATTGTTATGCTAATTAGGGAGTGCCTAACCTAACTTTGGTCGGGCTTTTGTTGACCAATTTCAAAGGAGTCCGCTGTCCATTGTTGGAAAGGTAGATTAGATGGATTGATGACAGGCCTTGCACCTGGTCATACAATAAATATTTATTGCTATGATGAAAAGGGAGACGTGCCCCATAAACTCCAGTCTGACCAAGTACAAAAGAAGCCGCCTTCTATTGTTGGTAAACTAGATTAAGAAACTGTGGACAGGTTACAGCACCTGCTCCCTCGCAGCTGCCCCTTGACAGTTGACGGATTTAATTGGTCACGCCCCCTCGCACCTGCTCTGAGTCCACCGAGATGGGTCACCCTATATATATAATGTACATACTTTTAAAATAATATTGTATCAAAGTTCGGATCAACGGGTTATTATCTGATTCGGATTGAATAATAATTGTGATTAAAACGATTAGATTATTTTGTTATTCAATTATTGCTTAATCAAACGCATTTTAAGCATTTAATTTAAAGAGTTACTCACTTAAAATATTTAATTAATTTCAAATGGTTATCATGTTTTAGAATCATTTCGGACAACTGCTGTACGTATTCTGTGTTCTGTGCACTCGTTTTTCTAAGATTTTTTAAGACTTGGTTGCTCAATCAGTCGCCGTTGGGGTTATCGCGCTCGTCTTTCTTCAGAAGACTCGTCGTTTATTGAAGTTAGTTTTTTTTTTTTCGAATGAGCTTTGTATTTTAGAGTCCAAAGTCCGAATCCCTACGTATAAAAATTCTTAAATCAATCCTTTGAACTATCGTCCAACACTTGTATTAACAAGTAATTATTCTGGAGAGTAAAATCCTGTTTGTAGTAACTGAATCATTCATTTGAAAGAAATTATTCGCCATAGAATTTTGTTTTCTGTCGACGGATATGTCATGCTACGTACGAAACATACAATGCACACTGGGTCTGTGCGGCCGGTACAATGCTCCACGACAGAGACCGCCCACCAGCTTGTTATTCGTGGTGGATTATCTCGAATTGTGATGAGTCGGCCGTTTGAAAAACATCTTCATGGTTGCAATATAACTGATATCTTAAACGGACTGTTATACACTTAATATACACTGTACGGCAATCCTACCGGGTACAAGAGGACATACAGTTTAAGGTGGAATCCGAACCACGGAAGCATTTGGACATACTTCACATTACACAGCAACTGTGACGGTGGGGTTAAGGGTCACCGCCGAAGTAGTGACTCAAACCACTGACATTTTGATCCCCAGTAAGACGTCTTAACCACTGAACCACAGTACAGAGCATATGGCTCAGCAATGTGCAATCGACATAGATAAAACCCATGTGCAGTCTTTGATTTCACACAAGCAGCTCAGCAGTAGTATATACCCAACAGTCAATTTTTACAATATTCTTTTCAGATGACTCTATACAAAGTAAATGAGCACAGCGCTCAGGAAACTTACACGCTGTGTACGGCAATGATTTTTTCCATACTCCTGTTTTACAGAAAAAACGCTCAACAAACTTAATTTCTATGTATAGCATTGATAGTGCATTGCAAAATAACTTTGCATACAATCTATTTTTTACGTATATACAGCGTAAATATCGAGTTCACTAGAGCATAAAGAGAATTGATACCAAGAAGCCGGAAGGAATCTGGCCTTAGAAGGAACCATTCCTGCATTCACCTGGAGTGGTCTTGGGAAACCATAGAAAACCGAAATCTAGATGATGGAACACTGAATGCTATACCCGAGCGTTACAGTCTCACTATGCTGTCAAACACTTGTTGGAGAGGATGGATTACGATTGTTTAGAAGACAGGCAACATTGTGTCCACTGCACGAATGGTACGCTGAGTAGTGATAGTGTAGGTGTTCAGCCTACAGCGTTGTTTCTTTTGCGGATTGAGATGACAGAAGGGTGAGGGTGCAGCTTGATGCCAGTCAATTCACGCCTACTTGAAAGTCAACCAAGGGGCAACTGCCATGAGAATTTGGTGTTTTCTAGAAACAAGAAAATACATTCTCGAGAGAAGATGGACCTTTTCTTTCTTTTTTACATGCAAGTTGTTGTAAGTGTGTTCATAACGAGCGATAATTATTCAGATACCAGAGATTTTTCAGGCAACTGGGATGATCGAACAAGGGATGGCATACTTCATGACATGATAGAAGGTGACAGCTGCAAATCTCTCTATCCACAATAATGACGAAAATTTATACTGTCTCTGAATTATGGACAGCCGTTCCACGATTTCATGAGCCAGCGGTCAGGACCTCATTCTGTTCCTAATCTCACATATTTTGACAAGGTGTATCGTGGACATTCACCTACTGTGATTTCAGGAAACCATGGAATAACTGAAATCTGGATGGTTGGACGGGAAATCGAACCTTTGTCTTCCCGAATGCGATGGTGTGCCTGCTTTGTTTTGCGTTGCAGGGTTTACCGGTTTGAGTTCGGCCTAGGGACTGGATATTTTTGATTAAGCGTTTGACAACGGAAAGTGTCTTGCGATACGCAGTTTACTTTTTAATATTACTTCAACAATCTCGAATTTAAGAATTTTGCCGAAATCATGCGGGTCTGAAAGAAGCATAGAGAAGTATGAGGCCTTAATGTAGAATTTTTTTACTCGATATTTGGTTTCTTTTAAGGTCTTACATCGGCGTCGAGTCTGTTAGAACCAGGAAAAAGCTTTAAGAAACTGCCTCTTATCAGAATAAGTTTGGTTCCAATGAATTATGGATTATTGACAGTTTGAAGATTTTTATCTAGTATGCGGATATTTTTAGTATCATTTATATTCCCGCAAGAACTCTTGTTTTACGACGGAACATGATCTAACCTAAGAACATTGATCATAGAGTATTCCACCAGACTGGCCTCTATACCTCTGCTTATGTGGTGGAACATTTGTCTTGACAATGGAGACATTTTCTGTTGGACTGAATTTAAGAATTGTGACGGTGTACTGATGCTGATGCTTCGGTTAATATTTTCTACTGAAGGGTGAAGGTATGATCTACTTGCATCCAAACATTCTTCACGATCTAGTAGCAACGAAGGCAGGAGAAGCAGTCTGGTTTTACATGAAGTAAGTAAACTAACCGAAAAAAATGCCAATAAATATCATCTAATTACAAGATCTCTACTGCAGCCTAGGGAAAATCCCACACAAGCTAGCTGATGACGCAGATAATCTCGACTGGTATGGTGCAATCATAATCTTCAGCAAGCAAATCACTGCCACAAAAATAATACAATTCTGCGATGAACATATGGTGTGCGTATAGATAGGTAATGCAAAAGGGGGAATGTGGTCCCGGTTTCCATGTACTTTCTGCAAAACATGCTGCACACACTAGTAGGAATAGACACATGAGCATCAATAAGGCGTCAAGAGAAGATCTCATACACCAACATGCAGAAAAATATTAATCTACCCACCAAACGTACAACGAGGATACTAACTACAAGTCATACATCGGTTACATGCACGAAGAACCTACTTTCATCACTGAAAACAACAAAGCTTCGTTCCATTCCCGAGGCGAGCCCTTCAGGACATCATAGATTATATTTCTTTTCAGCTATACGTCAACTGTAACTTGAAAGAAATTAATACTTCGTTAAGCTACAACAAGAGCTATAAGACTTCACAGCATTCAATAGACCCGAAAACAATATATACCAGCATTCATTTCACATTTGTCTACAAGCCCACCGGCAGTCTCAAGAGGCCAGTGTTACCTGTTGCAGAATTTAAAAAGGATCTGGCGTTTTCGTTGAGGTGACATGATGGGGTTTGCTAAAAGTCCCAAGAGCCGATACTTTTAAGGCCCACTTATGGTACATCATGTATTATTCTGTTAATTCTCTCCACAGATATAGATTGCCGCGACACTGTGTGTGTAACCAATAGCTGCACAGATTGCGAAAATTAAACTCTCCTGAACCAACTAACTGTATCACATTCAGAATCTGTCGGAGTTTACATATCCACCTTCTTGGGTATACCCTCGAAAATATCAAACTTTAGGTATTTTTCGTCAACAGAATGATGATTTCATTTTCTATCATCGACCACCAGTGTTGAAATTACACCAATTTCCTCCACAAAATAAGTCATATATCCGTTGCGTTATGAAAATCTGTAGATCCCACGTTGCTAGGTTCGCTTCATGCCAGATTTATGAATTGTGGGGCAAGTGGTCTTCTACAAACGGGATTTAACTGGCTTAGCTCTCCCTCACACCTTATCCCACAGCACTTGCCGTTGATGGATTTTGGAACAGGTGTCCAGGATACTACCCCCCTCCCCCCCCCCTAGAAAAAGCAGGGTGCAATCTGTATACCCCAATACTCTTCTCAACCTGCCTGCTAGCGTCAGTGGACAGACATGTCCCGTCAGGTAATGTTGTTCCCGTTGGTGTATCAGCTCAACGCTCGTGATTCGAAACGTTTGACGGTAGGTTTATCGTCCAAGCAAAAATTGGGGCACAGCACAAAAATTACACTAATTTTTTAAGAATAGATCGTGCTAATCCGAGTATTGGACGTAGTGTCCGAATTATTCAACACAGCCAGCGTCCAGACCGACGTTCCTCTAGGCAAGCGATCCATCTCCTGCCGAATGTTGGCTGGGATAAAAACTCCATGTGTTTATCGCAATACCTATCCTGCCAGCTGCGTGTTCTTCAGAGAATCAACATGGCAAACACCCGTCGACGTGCAGTCTGCAGTGACTGGTTAGTGCCTAGACCATCAAAAAGATTTGGTGCCACCAAGCTGTAAGATATTACAAGGAGTTTGTGAGCATCTTGGCCAATAATGTGTTATATGACTATTGTATGACAAAGGTGCAAAAACAGTTAAATGTACATATTAATATCTTGTGACTCAAGTGACATACAACCCCATTTCTTCTTTGGCATATACACTGGTATATAGACATGAAATAATTGCATAGTAAAAATTTAATAGTATTGGATGATGTTAATAACATAGTAAATAAGAATAACCGGCGGCAGCGTAGTGCATATAAAAACGCGTTGTATCCGGAAAACAGGCGCGCAAAAATCCGGTCTTATTAGTCCGTGGTGGGGCCCAAGTCACCACGGGAAGGTGAGGACTTTAGGATTTCCATGTATCAACGACGTAAGGAGAACAGCCTACGAGACTGTGATAACTAGTACACTTGACTATAACACCACCCTAACTTATTGCCGTGGTCTAACACAATATAACAACTCACAGTTCACCTAAGTTGAGCTAACCTAACCTGAACTTACTCTAACCTACTATAACAAACAATTCAACGTCCTGCATTCACCAGATTTTAAGATAAGTCTCGCCCACCTAGTGATGATGGTAGATTTACCTATGCATTTCTATAACGACTTCTATATCAGTATACATACTGTCAACACCTTTGATCAGTAACATTGAGCTCCTTGATGCAAATATGTGTGGGTGTTATCCTTTTCACACCCTTATGATGGTAACGTGATGAGTGTGTTGGGGGCCTCTGCAGGTTTTCCTGGAGACTGTCAAGACAGCAGAAACATACTCTTTCTTTCTTTTTTGCCCTTATGGAACACCTTTCTATAACCCACCTCTGCTTTTAATTGTTTGTGCACTCTGTAAATCACATGCATAATGATGATGTTATACACCTTTATTCCGATTTTTTTTATGTCCACCAAAACAGAAAATTTGTACAGATTTCATCCTTCATGGATGGGAATTACGTATACATTTCGTGTAATTGTTATATAGTGCATTGACTTCATTCATGGAGGAAATTTACATTTTTTTACCCATTTTTGCTGTATTTTATCAGTTATATGATTTTTTATCTATATTGTACATTTTCACAACTTTTTCATGAAACACATGGAAAGTGACACATAATAACTTATATCCAATAGAATTTATCTCTTATCGAGTGTTGATGTCCCTTACGATTTGGTCTTAAGACTAGTATTAAGTGATGAAGGAATATGCTGCCACAATAACGAGTGAAAAATAACTTGATAAAGTACTTTTTAATGGAAGGTGGGTAAAAATAAAACAAAGTGAATCATGATCAAGGTGTTTCTTTTATTTATATTTTTCAAATGCATGTAGTATCTCAAATATCATATCCTGGATCATAATTCTTATTTACTATATTATTAACATCATCCAATACTAGTAAATTTTTATATGCAATTATTTCATTTCTAAGTAGTGTATAGTCCAATGATTAACTGGGGCATTATATCACTTGTGTCATATAAACATTATTAATATACACATTTAGCAGTTTTTGAACCTTAGCCATACGATTGTTATGTAGCACTTTATTGGCAAAGATGCTCACAAACTCCTTGTAACTATCTTGAAACTTGATGGCACCACGTCTTCTTGACGGTCAAGGCGCCAGTCACTGCAGGCTGCGCGTCGGATAAGATTTTGCCATGTTGATTCTCTGAAGAACACACAGCTGGCAGGATAGGAATCGCGATAAACACATACAGTTTTTATCCCAGCCACCATTCGGCAGGAGATGGAGTGCTCACATAGCGGAACATCTGTCTGGACGCTGGCTGTAGTTGAATAAATCGAACACTACGTCCAATATCTGGATCAGCACGTTCCATTCTTCATAAGTAAGTGTAACTTCGGTGCTGTACCCCACTTTTTCTAGCACCACTACCGGTTCAGAATCGTGCTTGGACGATAAGCCTATCGCCAAACGTTTTGAATCACCGGCGTTGAGCTGATACACCGACGAGAACAACAATAAATGACGGGCCATGTCTAAACACTGACGCTAGCAGGCCGGTTGGGCGGTAAACAGATCTAGTCCGTGGTGGTGGGGGTAAACGTGTTCAGTCCTGTCTGTGGAAGGACATAAGCTGTGGGCGAGGGGTGGTGGTGGGTGCAAGCCTGTTAAATACCGTTTGTAGAAGACCACTTGCCCCCCACAATTCATCAATCTTGTCTAATTTAAACTTGCGTGATGCAAACTTAGCAGCACGAGGTCTACAGGTTGTCATTATAATTGAAGACTATTTTGACAAACGCAACGGGTATAAGACGTATTTCTTGAAGCGTTGATTTCAATTTTCATCATACAGCTATTAAAATTATGGAAACGATTAACTGATTCTGTGAAGAGGTCACTTCTAAATCAGACACTTATAATTTTGTCACTCATCATTTCGCCGAGTCTGGTGGTCTCTCGTTCAGGAGGATACCGGTGTGAATCTCCATCTGGGCTCACAGATAACCGTTTTGAATGCATGTGGGTTGAAGGGATAATACAGGATGATAGCTGTCGCAACTACTTAGGAATGAAGTGGACGTTTCTCACTCCGGCTGAAAATATACATAAAGTATGGCGTAATTTTTGAGGGTCCGCCCACGAATGCTCTGCTCTGGAGAAAGTTTACGAGTTTATACTACAAGAGAAGTTCCTAAGCACGAAATGTACCATCTCCACGGGTTATCTGGTATTCAACGAATAAAAAATGTTCGCTCCTGCATGCATGTGTTGGTTGAGGACAGATCTTAGAAACTACAAAGACGTATTTTGATCGTGTATCCGAGGGAAAGACTATGGCTTTAAACCTCGAGTGCAAGTTTGTCGATGTTCACGGGGCGACGGATGTTTGGACCCTCCCGAAGGATGTACTCAACGCCTGGTGTCACTGGTGGGACGACCAGCTCTTTTTATGCTTATCTAACATAATCTAGTAACACTACAGGGCACAGAGGTCCCTGGGTTTAACGTGGAATCCGAATGACCGAAACGTTTTGGCATACTTAACAGTATGCAGTAAACAATGACGAAAATGTTACTAAGTTTTACTGGCACACTCTGATAATAACACACATTCATATACATTTTCTGTTTCAGTAGACAGAAGAAAGAAAAAAAAGTCTGTAGAACATGACATTGCCATTATGATCCAGATGAAAATGACGCCCAACACAGAAACACTATGCAGGCACTAAGCCCCCAATACAGAGTTCATGTCAGTACTGCCGCTGATATTGTGATCATATTCCCAAAATAACATAGTATTCATCAGTAGAAAACGTAATACCCTATCCTAATGTACAATTTGTGAGATGTATAATCGAATTCAATCGTTTCGTTGATGCCTTAAACCGATATTCTTTGTATGGTGGTTGTTTAACGTATGTGGATTATAAAGGAATGTACGTATATTTTCAGAAAATTTCGCCTTTTTTATTTTTTGGTGAAAACATGTAATATCCTGTTTTTGCTGGCGGTTTGGACTCGACTGCCTGATTCAAGAAATGTATCAGCGTATATCGTAGCGTGGTAGAAATCGTATGTTGCAATAAAGTAACGGCATCTTGCCAAATTCTTGCTCCACCTTTGGTTTCGGTTTTTTTTACCATGAATATTTACTATTTCTGACGATTATTATGATAACATCGCTTCGTGGTACTAGTCAGTACATCCACGGCTTGATACGAAGTTACTACAATTACATAGGGAAATCGGGCCCGCGTCCTCCAGAATGCAGGAATTATTCTTCTTAAGTCGCCTTCTCCTACTGGATGTTGGCGGTCCACATGACTAACTCTGGGTGGGACATTGCAGCATGGAGTAAAAAACTCTACATAGAGGCCTCACAACTCTCTATGCTTCTTTCAGATCCACATCATTTCGACAATTTTCTTAAATTCGAGACTGTAGATGTAATATTAAAAAGAAAACTTTGTGACACCCGACACTTTTCTCTGTCAAACCATCCAGGTCAAAGGCTAGTCTCACACCGGTGACCTTTGCAATGCAAAGCATGTACGCCACCCTTGCACAGTCGAGATTTTTAATATTTATGGAAGACGAAACCTTCCGGTCATCCGAATTTTTGTTTTCCACAGTTTCCTTAAATGACGCCAAGGGAATGCCGGTATGGTTTCTTCAAATAGTTGTGGCCTAATTCCTAGGTCCCCACAATCAGGTATTATTACCGGTTAGGATTGCAATCCCGCAGTGTTTTCAATCCCAGCGGGATCCGCGTGGGATTGGCGCAAACAGTTTTTTAACTGCTTATATTTAAAACATGGTTACTTAAAACGTTAATAAATTAAATAATAATTAATTAATAAATAAATTTTAATGTTAAATGAATAAAATTAATAGTTAGCAATATTTTAATTGGCAAAATGATATTAAAAGTTTTTAGCATGTCGTAAGTACATTTCGAGGTTTTACTATTTTTGTTTTTTAATCTAAACCAAGTTTTAAATAAATAATAAAAAATGGAAAACATTCAGAGTTAGGTCATATTATGTGCCTTACAATACATCACATGAATTTAAAAACATGGTTTGCTTAGTGGCCAAGTTACCAGAGTTTTTTTTTTTTTTTTTTTATTCTAAATAAACGTTTCACAACACCGAGAGAAAGCATTCCATTTCACAAAGTGAAGTGAATATACTCTGTAAAGTGTAGACTTGGCTCAGAACAAGATCTCATAACTTTTTGTCACTGCACAAGCACAAGACTTGGCTTCTTCTTTTTTTTTTTTTTACAAAAATTGTTTTTGTGGGATTCATTAATCTCCTGATTCCTTGATTGATCTTACAGTTGATTCAATGTTATTAAAGGAAACTACTCATTAATACTTAAACTGTCAAGTATTTCAATTTTACATATGTGGCGTAACGACGTTTTAAGAGTGTAAATTTTTACTTTTTAGTAAGAAAGGAGACTTTCTCGGCGAATGATTGCAGTGAAGTTTTCATAGGTTGTATCTCCGGATTTCATTGTAAAAACACGAGATTTCACACGTGAGGGAGACGGCGGAGGCAGCCGTCGAAGTATGGTGTTCCTACAACACAATTCGTCGATACACCCCTGAAAACTTCATTATAATTTTTTTGCCTTTTGTCGAAATAATAACAAGGAGAAGAGGTATTAATCTATAGCCTGAGTGGCACATGTAAACAGGCGGCTTTCCGTCAAAGAAACGCATTGAGGCAGCGACCAAAACAGCAATAAGTCAAAGGATATACAATTGCCTTTTGATAGCTGCTAAATAAATAGGTATGCGATTAAAATTACGATAACATTAGTTTCCTATTAACAAATAATCAAATTTTCAGCCGCAAAAAAGGAAATTGTCACAATAACTTTATCTACAAATACAGAAAATGGGAATAATGAAACCGTGAATAAAAAGCTGTAACTTTGTAGTTCAGATAACGTTTGCAACACATAAAAAATAATTATATAGTTACAAAATCGTACTAAATACGCAACATAACTCAAATTACAGAAATGTGTACTCGAAAATGAATACATAAACGTGTATCTATTTACTTACAAATGACGAAGGTTGCCAAAAACAAACGTTTGTTCACACGCGCCAAATTGCAACTGGAAGGGTATAGGCAAACAGTGCAATACATCCGATAGAGACCGAGTGGGGCAGCGAGTCACGCACTGACACGCGTTTTATCCGCATTTTGCGGATTGCGGATCCGCTTAATTTTGTGCGGGATCCGCCAGACTGTCTAATGATGCGGGATCCCGCGGGATTGCAGGATCCTACTTTGCTGGATTGCAATCCCTAATTACCGGGTTAGTTTAGATGGATGCGACGGATATGGATTGATCAACAGGTATAGATTCTGCTAGTAAATCATTTAAACCACACGAAATTATGAAAAAAATTACAATCTTCAGCCCGATTGCATGGCTCCATACGGATAAACGGCAAAAGAATCAACCTTAGTAACTATATCGGCAAACAACATTTTTAGCACACTGAATGGTAGTTGGTAGAATAGGATGGGATAGTAATGTTTTCGCTTTCAATCCCATCACGGCAAGAGATTTTAATTGATCTGAAACTATACTTCAGCTTTGTTCGTCAGAAACATTCCATTATTCGGTTTATACTCTAATATCCTCTAACCCTACCGGATTTTATAACTGCAAAATTGTGTCATTATAACCTTCCTCCATCAATGCAGATGCATTCTTAATAGCCAGTAAATAAAATTTCAATGATAATCTAGAATTTGAAGGCGTATAAATGCAAGACGCTTGGTATAAATTTCAAGTAAAACTATTAAATTGTCGCACGATCATAACCGAAGTAGAATTTTAAAGTTTTGTTTTAGTTTGGCAGTTACGAAGCAAGACAGCACTGTGTACTGAAGGAAATGATGACATACAATTGTCTGTTGCTGTTTAGATTTACATTTGTCAATGTTAAATTTCATAATAAACACACGTAATGGCAGCATTCCGGAATTAATTGAGCTTGATGTGACCCTTAATGATGTCACTACGTCCCATAGCTACGTTGCGATATTACTTGCTGTGTATTTACTGAATGTAAGATACTATTTCACGCATCTGCCACAGATTTTTATTTTTTTATTTTACGCCACGTTGACTTTGAGGTCATTAGACGCGGAAATGATGAAGTGCAAAGAACGGGAAAGAATTCGAGTAAGGCCTTTTAGAAGAAATCAAAAATCCAAATGGCCGGACGAGGATTCGAATCTTGCGTCCTCCAGAATGCGAGGCCAGAGCGTTACCTCTCACCCACCACGCCCTGTCACAGAACTCTCACAGTTACTAATTAAAGATGGCGACGGCTGCAGAAAAACGTAACTAACCCACAGAAAGACTCGCCAAAATACCTTGAAGTAAAATAAAATTGCCGTTTGTATACAACCTCATCACTTCTTTCAACTGAAGGACGAAAGAGTTGTTTCATTTTGCTTGTAGCAGGAAATCTAAAAATTATGGACATAAGACTACGCCGTGATATCAGTAAAAGTGATACCATGCATATTAAATACTTTTCCAAAACCAACAAGCGATGTAGTGGTTAACTTTGCTATCATTTGGTGTCATCAAGTCTTCTGGCTCTTGAAATCTCTGCAATCGAATATTCTGTAAGTAAGAATGCGCATATCCCCTTGTGAAAACTAACCGTGCTATTCATTTCTGTAAGTGGAATCGGCGAAAATCTGATTATCTGTGGATATATTAGCTTAGCCCATTAAACACACAGGTTCTGCTCTGGAAAGGTTACTTCTTAATACTACAAGGCATATTCCTAAGCTAAAATGTACTATGTCTACGGATTATTTGGTATTCAACGAATAAAAAAAAAAAAAAAAAAGCGTAGCTGTACTCTGAATTCAAGGATTGAAACCTGCGCAATCTACAATTTTATCACGAAGGGTGGCGGCGCCCAAGAACGTGTTGTTAGGAGGACATCTCAAAACAGATGGGCAGACGAAGAAATTAATGGCGGTCGATGGGATTTTTTTTCGTGCGGGCCCTACCGGTATAATGCATGCGGCTCCCGGAAGGGTTCGGGTGGCCCCGCGCCCAACCGGCTGGAGATGAGAGGGGCAGTTAAACGCTAACATTCGTATCTTTTAAGTCACTGCTCAGAATTAAATGAATTAAACGACATTTTAACAGTCGGAAAATTTCCTATCATTTGTATGGTCACACCCCTAGTACAAATTAAAACATGTATTACTTCTTATAAAATATAGAACCCAGTACCCCAGAATAAAAGGAAAAAGCAAATATTATACCGCATTTCGAACGGTTTTGGGAACAATCAATTGAATTAGCGAGCAATTAATATTTTAAGACCATTTAATTGAGGTTTTGTACCCAGCCACTCACGGTGGTTTGAGAAAATAAATAATGAAGCCATTAAGACGATTTACGATCTGGCCGCTAAACCCCTTCGGTAACAAGGGACCGACCATCATTAGCATATAATTTAACACCCGCAACTTCTTTGAGTGTAAGAGGTGGCGCTGGTCTGATTAGCATATTATTATTGACTCCATTACAACGATTTACGATCTGAGCTCACGCCCGCTTCCATAAGAAGGTACCGACCCTCATTAGCATATAATTTATTACCCCATTAAGACGATTTAATACCACGTGGCGACCCATTTGAGTTGGGTTACTGCTGTGACGTGGGTGGTCCCGATGATTAATGGCTTTTTCACACCTTTTTGACATCTTGATGACAGCTTAATGATTTACGATCTGGGCTCATTCGTCCTTCCATAAGAATACATGGGGAAAAGAGTAGGTTCACTCGCCCCTTGTCACACTACTCCGTTCCAGTAAAAAGACACACGCAGCTTGCTTACAGATATGTAATAGTATAGACAGAATAGATAGAAGTATAGAAATACGGTTTGTTCTCATGTATGTATCCCATTCACGCAGGTATTTTGCTCTTCCGCTCTTCCATTGGTCGACTGTACATCATTCCTCGCGTCATATTTTCTGGCATTTTACGCTGTGTAAACGTAAAAGAGGGACTACGTTCTATATGACGCTGTGTTTACTAACCAACGGGATAGTTATGTGTTGTTGGACACATAGCCTTCCCTCGTGCCATGTTCACAACTTATCTGGTCAATGATTATCAAACGGGAGCGACAATCAACTGCCGCTTCCGCGAAATAGACCATTATCGCCAGATATCTTATGAATCGACTCCCTACACCTTTGTAGAGTGTCGCAACAATCCGACCACTTCGCATACTTTTAAATCTGTTGTCAGGGCCGGCGCTAGGATCTCGGGCCCTGGGTAAGCGTTCTTAGCAGTGACATAACCAGGTGGCAAATCGCCCCCCCCCCTCTCCTGGGCAGGCTGGCCCGGTGTACATTTGACCCCCTGATTTCCCCTAACGCCGGAACGCCGGCCCTGTCTCTTGTATCTGTACTCTGTCTGTATCTGTAGCACTCAAATATTAAATGATTACAGATATTTATTTATAATCATCGAGTGGTTATTAAAAAGTGTATAATTACCCTATAGGACACATTATTGAAACGTATATATTCTCCCGATAGGATACAGTAACTATTTAACGCTGATTTAAGTCCCTTTCCCAGCTTTGCATCATGGCCACAAAATTAGTGAACAAGTGTATGAGCTTCCAATTAATCTGGGTGTCCTGAATGCCTCTGCGAGTCATCTTTTTATCGCAAGTCGTTAATAACATACACAAACTTCCTTGTTAAGTCATATATATATATATATGCTATTATAAAACTGCAATGGTTTTAAATTGAAGGCATTTGTAAAAATTGTTGGAGGTTAGCTATGTGGAGGTCTTTAAAGTAAAACCTACTTAACAGATTTTGAGCCGGTTTTCACATTGTTAATGCTTATGACCTGTGTGGTATCAGGTGTGTCTCTATCACACTCCATCAACTGTCAGGGAAACAAGAATTTAAAATCTGTTTAGGACGTTAAACTTTTACCAACAGAACTTGCAATTTGTTTGTTTATTTATTTATTAATCTTGTTCCATAGAAACATGCTGAGGATGTGAAACATGTCACAATTAAAAATATACATACAATATGAATAATAATCATAGTGAAAAAATTATTAAGTCACAAAGACAAAAAATAAATAGAAGAAAATGAAAAAATAAACATTAAGTTTTACAACTGAATTTTGCTAAAATCATAGATACAATTAATTCTTTTCTACAAATTCTTGGATGGAATAGAAGTAGTTTCCAATAAGATAAACTGTCTTTTCTTTAAACATACCTTTACTAACTACAAACTATTTTATACATTTAGGAAGTTTATTAGACAAATGTGTCCAGAATAATTAACTCCTCTTTGTGCTTATGTCAGTGATGTTTGTGTTTTGTACAAATTATTTTTGTTTGTTGTATTGAAATTGTGTACATGAGATCATATATATACTGAGAAGTAATTGTAAGAATATTGAGCTTTTTAAAGAGTTGTCTGTAAGAAGTTCATGGGTTTACCCTACACAGCATCCTAATGGCTCTTTACTGTGCTACAAAAACTTTTATACTATGTGAAGAGATTTCCCCAAAAATTATGCCATATGACATGACTGGATGAAAGTAAAAGGAGTACACCTATTTTGTTAATTTTATATCTGTTGTTAGAGAAAGTGTTCTTATTGCAAAGGTGGCACTACTTAATTTCTTCAGTAGTGATGTGATATGTTCTGAGTTTCTCATCTATTTGAATACCAAAGAATTTTATGCTCTTTGTTTCCAAGATTGTGTTATTTTTATAGTTAATATGTATTTTTATAGTTTATATGTATCTGCTGCATATAATTTTTTATTTTAATTCTTATATAATGTGTTTTTATCAAAATTTAATTTTAATGAGTTTGCCTTAAACTAGTTTGCTGCTTCACTAAGTATCTCATAAACAGAAGGGATCCTAGTACAGAGCCTCGTGGAATACAGTTTCATAAATATCATAGCATTCCATTTTTTTTACAAAAGTAATTTATGATTTACACAGTCAAATGCTTTTGCAAGATCACAAATAATTGTAAAAGGGAAAATTTTATTATTCATTTCCTGAAATGCATTACTTAAAAATGACTATATAGCCATTGGAGCCCAATCGTGAAGTAGTGCGAATATTATACTGTGTAGCATGTTTCATTACTCTACGATACAAGACTTTTCCAAAAATCTTTGAGAATCCTGGATCTAAAGAAATAGGACGATAGTTATCTATATGTCACTCTTCCTTTTTTTAAATAACGGTTTTACAGGGGCATATTTTAGTCTTTTTGGAAATACGCCTTGCATAAGGAATCATGTGAGCAAGATCGTGACTGATTCAACCTGAACATCTTTTCAGTAATTTACTTGAAATACTTTCATAGCTGCTAGAAATTTTAGGCTTCAGTTGCTTGATGAGTTTATTTATGAGACTGTTACTGGTGGCAATTGCAAATCCACAAATCAATTTGGCAAAGAAGGATACTATCTGGTGATTGTTTTTCTGTGTCTTACTTCTCTACAACTGAACTAAAAAGTTTGTAAAATATTTTAGTGTACTTTACTATACACAGATCCATTTTGTTCTATTTTTGTATTTAGAGTGACTGACAGATTCTCCTGTTTCAGCTTTTATTATATTTAATATAGTTTACGTATTATTACCTGAATTCTCTGCTTTGGCCGATACATATATGTTCTTGACCTTCCTCATTACATTTCTTGGTATTTTTAGAATAAAGTTTATGATGAGCTTTCAGTGTATCGTTATCTGATTCTCTTACTTTTATATAATGGTTCCTTTTCGTTTTACTAGTGTAATAAAATAGGGTTTTGGTGGTCTTGTTTTAATTAATTTATTAATTAATTAATATTGCAATATAGTCTTCACGTGTGTATTAATTAATATTGATTTTTAGTTTTTAACTAATTAATCCTGAAAGAAATGTGAATTTATAAAGCATAGCTGTACGATCTAGACATAAAAGAACATATGGCCAATAGACAAAGATATGTTTAGTGTTATGTATATTCATAAACAGTCAAACATTCAATATCAACACCTTGCCCTACAACAAAGTAACGTCTGGTTTGTTTTTCTGAATCTATGCATAAATTGGTGGATATAAATTTGTAAAAAAGTCTGTAGTACACCAATCTACAACTACAACAATGAACACTTCCAGAAAAACCTTATGTTTTCCAACAATACCTGAAATACGAAAAGAATTCGCTGTAACTTGCTCGTTTAAACGCAGACGATATTGCAACTATGTCATAAATTATTTCCTGTGAAGATCATTTACATTATAATTTCATTTCAGTTAAATATAATATGTTGTTTAAGGCGAATATCAGTAAGGTTACGGTCCTTAGGTTCGATCCTCGGTTCGGAATGTGTTTTATTTGTTTTATGTAAGCGTTTCATTCTTCTTTTTTTTTAAACCTTAATTTGTTTTTTAGTTTTTACCAAGGTTTCACAAAATTTTAGAAATAATCATATTACAAACATTTGAAACATAACCAAAGAAAACTTCAAAACTGAAAGTTACTTGCACAACGAAAAAGTTTTTTTGTTGTTTTTGGAAACTGAAAATTACCTGCGCGTTAAAAGTAAATACCGCCCAAATAGACACATTTATTTCAGAAAGGTTACATGCGGCCACGTAAAAATTCCAACAAAAGGGATTAAAAACGTCCAGAAACTGTTGCAAGAATGGCGTGAAATTTCTTCAAGTGATGTTACTATTAAATTCTATTATTCACCGACGTGCACTTGCATTTTTTGCCATAATAACATATCTCTGGTACGTTTCAAAATTAAAAGAGGAAGGATACCTTTTCATAAAAGTTTTCTTGTATGTCAGCAATTTATATTTCAAACGTTTGCATGACGCTTAAAAATCAAGTATTTATGAATTCTTCAAAATAAAAACATTATTCTGTAATGCAAGAAACAGCAAACGGAAACGAAAAATGAACACACACACACACACAAAATTATTCCAATGAAGGTGTGAATCTAGGACCTTCTCAATTCTCAACTACAAAAAAAATGTATAATTTTTTATCTGCAATTTAATAAAACTGATACATATTCCAAAGCTTGAATTTTTCTGGTCAGTAAAAACAACTAATTTTATTTATAGTTTTAGTCGTTCTTATGAAACGATTCCTGTTAATCCCTAAATATAAATGTTTCTCAAATCGAAGTTGTTACATTTTTAAGATCCGCAGAATACAAGTCAGGAGTTGTTTATAATAGTATATTTTCCGCTGTAGGCTTCTATAAATTTTTCTCTATTTTCTATTCAAAACGAAATTTTATTAATAACAAGAAATAATCGCAACAAACAATAAAAATAATTTCAAACTTTGGTAATAGGAAACGCTCCATTCGGAGCAGCAGCGTTTAAAGGTACGTGACGTCACTAAAGCGACCACCAATCCTAGAGCGTTTTCTGTCACGTGACCAGAGGTAAGAAAAATCTAAATTTTTATTTCGATTTTTTATTAAAAATAATTCACCTTTCTTTTAAAACTTAAGGAAAATAGCTTCCTTAAGCATTAAACCACGAGTATGACTACAATTTGTAACATATTTTCAACACTGTCAAATAGATTATTATATCCAGAGAAGTAATGAAATAATACTGGTTTCTTATACTGCAAACTGTAACAGTCCTTGGAGCCACTCTAAATGCATCAGTGTCATTGGCGAGAACTCGATGGCAACAAAAATTAAATTGGTCGTTGGAGATGTGATCCTTATCTGTGATAACTTATACTTGATGCAAGAATTGTACAAGCAAAGCAGAATTCATTGTTATTATTATTATTATTACTGACTGAAATAGAGCTGATTCCTCGGTTACAACAATTTTCCTGCATACTTACAAATGCAATTCGAGAATTTTTACTTCAACTTGTTTTTGGTATCCAAAAGTTCCAAGCTTCAGCTGCATAAATTTATGTGGTACATGCACACAGTTTTAGGAAACTAAATATTTCTCTTTTTTAAGGAAGGTTCATTTTCCCCATCATTCTCACTTCAGCAGTAAATTGTAATTTTACTTTCCACGCATGTACTTACTTTTTTTACTTCAGTTGATCCTATCTTTATATTTAATCTGCTGCTACTGTTATCACTTCTGATGTATTTTATAGTCTTTGGCTTTCTTTGGTCGATATTTGTTTGCTTCTCTTCTCCCAGAATTTTGCTCACATTGGTAAATACTTTCACCGTTTAGTTAACAGAGGAAGCTAAAGGTCAGTCTGTTCTATAGCCTCTATCCCCACTTAAGGGGGGTACGTACGCCCTATACGCACAATGTTAAATTTGCAATATTGATGACCCATTATCTCAGAACCTGTGACAGATAGAGATCTGAAATTTTTGGGATGTATAGTATCACTCCTTTTCTGATTGTTGAACCAGAATCAAAATTTACAGAGAAATAATTAGTTAGTTATGATTTTTTTAAATATGTTGTTCAATATGTTCTTTAAAAGTCCACTTTCTATTCCGTAAGTAAAAAACCGTTAGAGGTAGAACATTTTTGGGAGGTTCAGTAGCTGCATTATACTAAGTGGTAACATAGTGTAAAATTAGAGATATGTGTCTGTAATAGTTCCTGAGATAATGGGTCAAATAATTTTAAAAATGTCATTTCCGGCAAATCAAATTCAAACATTTTATTTGATATTATCTTACACATGGAGACATGCCAGCTTCTAGAAACAGCCAGGCCCATAATCAGCATTATCTGGATCCTGTTCTTGACTATCCTGCAAACCTAGAAGCTTCCTTCTTTTCCTGCCTCTCGCTTCTTTAGTCATTTCCTCTGCTGCACGCTGGGCTTTCATGATCCTAAGTCGATCCATTCGCTGAAAGGCTTGCAGTGTGTTGGCACCTGGAGTGATACCAAGTTCCTCTAGTACCCTAATTCTTCCCTTTATACCATCATTTAACGTTATCACAGCATCACAAACACCAAAGCACAGAGTTTTCCTTCCTACAAAGACATTTTTTTGGTATGCGGGTCCAAATTACATTATTGAAAGACTCATTTGGATTTTGTGTTCGACCATGGAGACATTTGGAGAGGAGGTCAGGATGAGCTAATTCTCTATATATTGGTTTAATAGCTTCCATCACTGCAGATGGTATGCTATTTTAGCACGAACATTAACACGATTTCAAGGAATAAATAGCTGAAAACCACAGCCTTCTAGATTGAAAATTTCAAGAGATAGAGATACTTAAGCAAGCCAGTGTAGAACGAACGGATAATTTCACACACGCACTATTAACTTTGAAATGATAAAAACTACACTTCCAATTCGAATTTTTTGACAAATAATGCATCAAATTATTCAGGAGAGATCAAATATTAATAAGAGATAATAATCCGAAAATGTCAAATTTTGACCAAGTCCGCCATACGTACTCCCCTTAACTCTCTACCTGGACTCATCGGTCAGCTCGGGGAAGAGAGTCGTGGTAACGTGACCTAGAGTGAACAGCGCACAACGAGACAACTTCATCAGCAAATCGCAACATCCTATAATGTAACTTTTATCCTCTTGGAAATCCCTGTCTATACCATTGTTAAAAAAGATTAGTTTATATTTTCCCAAACTCTAACAAATTTAATACTCGTTCATTATTATTATTTTTTTTTTTTTTTTTTTTTTTTTTTTTTTTTTTTGCAGGACCAAAATTTCCTTCAAAATTCCTTTGTTCCCCTTCTTCTACAACTGTACTCCAAACGTCTGTCATTACAGATTTGCCTCTCCTTTCAAATACTGAATTACATCATCAGTTTTGGCATATATTTTTCCCAATATTTTCGTCTTTTTGTGGAGTTGACGTGAACATGCAGGTTTAGTTTCTCCTATGGACGAAATAATTCTGTCATTAAACTTTTCGTAATCTACCCATACTATTATAATAAATCTGTAAGCAAGCTGTGCGTATCTCATTATTTGGCCGGCGTTAGGGGGGGTTAAGCGGGGCACCCGGCCTGGGTGCCTAAATAAATAGAACTCAAAAATAGATTTTAAAATCTGCACCAATAATTTTGAACATTTTTGTATTAAAATGAGCTGAATTTATCAAAAAACAAAAAAAAAAAAAAAAACAAAGTGGGGGGTAGGGGCCTAAAATGTCTTACCCGGGGCCCGAGAATCCTAGCGCCGGCACTGTATTTCCCACACCCCCACAGCCACCAACATTAAACCACCATAGTGCACGATGGGAGACTCGAGGCTACTATCATACACAAACACCAGTGGCTTGCGTTAGGTAGTTGTGGCTGCAAAGTGAAGGGACACACACGTCTATTTATATACATATGCAACATATTTAGTATGTGAACCGATTTTGACGGGACTTTCACTGGCGGGTTGCTGATTTGGCGGAGTGTAACATAGGCTACTTTTTACCCCGGACAAATTTAAGGTTCCATGCAAAAAAAAAAAAAAAACTTCAAAATTCTTGAGAAAAACGAACGGCATTTGATATGGAGCTGGGCTATGATCTTTAATACAGAAAAAAAGTCAATTGCAGTTATCTCCAGAGCTCTTCTTATAAGTGCACCAATTATACTTTTTCAGTTAAATTAAAACCTTAACAGCTGGATCGATTTTAAATCAAATTGCAAACGAACTTTTCCTCGAAATTTAATGAAAAACATTCATCTGACTTTTTGCGTCGTATTAATGGTGGTTTGTGCCGAGGAACTTCAATTTAATAGAATTTTGTAAATGAATAAGAAGAATGGAACATCCCGAGTGTGACACGGCTAGCTGTTCATACCAAGGATGCTAAATTTCGTGTTGTTCAGATAATCAGTCGCAAACAAATACAATATCTGTCTGAACCAATCCATATGACAATGGCATAAAATGAATGATTTTAAAAAATCAATATAAGCAATTAGAGGTGTTATAATACTGTTTAATGCTCCCGGTTTTTTTTTTTTTTTTTTTTTTTTTTTTTTACCTATAAAACGGAAAATCTAATACGAATATTGCATAATAGATTGTAACACTCGCAATAGAAACAGGTTAATCAACACACCATTCCAATAATACGCATTACAAGGTACCTCCCCTGTCTTGTTACCAAGCAAATAACAATTTCCGCTTTTTTTATTTATTATTTTTTTATAAATATATCATGTTAGTTGATACAGAGTGTCAAATCACTTCTTATACCGAATACGCCGTAATTATTTAATCTGAGAGCTGCCTTATTACCTAGATTTGTTAAAATAGTGTTTAAGCAGGACTTGAATATAAATATGTTTTAAAACTGCTAAAATATTTCGACTGATAATGATGCTTTCTATCCTGCTACAGCAGACTAATATTAAAATATGATAATATTAATGTTTCTACAATTATTTTCGCATAAATGAAATTTTGCTTCCACTAGTTTTACATTTACTCAGTAATGACATCGCCTTTTCATTTCAGAGTCTGCTCAGCGAAATTTCCAGGCTATACGGAGTCCCGAGTAGCCACGTCAGTAGACGGGATCCCCTCTGACTCGGGAGTTGGAGGTGCTCAAAAAGAAGTCCGGAATCATCTGATAATGCTCTGAAACCTTTGCATTCCAGTTACTCCAACGTCATTCCTCGTCAACTCGCCAGGATATTTTTGATAGCGTTTTTAGACATGTTGTCG